>JAQGDG010000252.1:0-221474 GCA_029844215.1 Przewalskia tangutica | reverse complement strand
CGTAATTATCCTAGTTAAATGATCTGGGCAAGCGTTTAGCTCGACTCGGCGCTCGACCCGCTCTAAACCACCCTTAGAAGCTTCCTAACCAACTTCTACACAATACTCCAACGGACTATGGAGATTTTCCTAGGGTTTCGGTTTTGTGGTAGCGGAAGTATAATAGTATTCTGGGCATTTTCGTATAGAGTATAACCTTAGAATACAACAAGGTATACTAAGGTAATTTGGGCATTATAACAATACTTTTGAGTATTTCTACACCACAAAGGGGTATATTATATGAGAACAACACCACTAGGAGGGGGGTGAAGTCTCGGCCACAAGGCCACACAAGGGGGAGGGGCTCTCGGCCAAGGGGGGAGGGACGAGAACAACAACAAGAGAGGGGAGGATTTTAACACTTAGAGATTTGTGGAAAGGATGAAGAATTCATCAAAGGGAGAGGGGTATTTATAGGTCAAGTGAAGGCCAACCAATGGCCAAGATTAAACCAAGTGTTAGGCAAGTGTAGGGCTAGGATTTACTACACACAAATATCCTACCAACCTTGACTTTGGCCAAGGCACCAAAAGCGTGCAAAGGCTAGGCCCAAATCGTCCCAATGGACGTTTCAAGTCCACCAATTGGAGGTGCCAAGTGCCCTCCACGTTGGTCCAAAATGTTTAGTCTCTCGGAAAAATCCGCAAAAATTAAAAATGACATAGCGGAAATTCCCTACGAAGTTTGTGAAAACTTTTCAAAAACGACTCTAAACGTGTTGTGAACAAAATTAATTCGGCCAAGCCTTAGTACAAGTTTCAAATTTTTCACGTCGTCCTTGCGTGCATACTCGGAAATACGGTATAACAACGAGAGTCAACAAGAGGAGAGGAGGGATTTTAACACTTAGAAGATTTGTGGAAAGGATGAAGAATTCATCGAAGGGAGAGGGTATTTATAGCCAAGACAAGGCCGACCAATGGCGAAGATCTTGCCAAGTGCATAGCAAGTGTAGGGCCAAGATCAAGCCATGTGCACCCTAACCCTACTCACAAAACACTCCACAAAACAAGGCACAAAACAAGGCACAAATCAAGGCCATAAAGTAGCCCACGGCCAAGGGTTGCGCGCTTGCTTGATGTGAGGGTGACATGTCACCCTCCCGTTATCCAAAATGTTTCGTCTCTCGGAAAAATCCGCAAAAATTAAAAATGACATAGCGGAAATTCCCTACGAAGTGTGGAAACGTTCGTGAAAAACGACTCAAATCGGGTGTTGTGAACAAAAAGAATTCGTGAAGCCTAAATCACAAGTTCAAATTTCTACGTGCGTCCTTACGCATACTACTGAAATACGGGTATAACATTCTCCCCTTAGAAACATTCGTCCGAATGTTCCTTCTAGAATCTCAAAACAACGTGCGCCAAGATAGTCTTCACTACTATACTTACGAGAACCAACCCGCCACATCCGCCACGAAACACCAGCGCACATAAAAACTTACATCCAGTCACGAGGAAACACCTCTAACATCACCAAATGATACCACTTTTGTCACTTTGTCGTGAGCCTTGCTCCGGCGACCCAACAAATGGTGCAGGCTGCGCATCGATCATCAAGGCCGTAAATGCGCTCGAACCCTTACCACATTTACGATCGCTTTAGTTTCCAAAACTCGGGTTACTATCTCTTTACGTGGGCATCATTAGCGGCAACATTACGGATGGATCTTGATACTTTCCCGAACATAACAATCTGAAAACCGGACGTCCCGCTTCCTAAGTCGGACGGCAAATGCTAACATATAGGCAACTTTGGCCTATTCTTCACATGAACTCTCAAAGGCCCAAAGTAACTCGGGCTAAGTTTCCTCTGTTTTCCAAAGCTCGTCACACGTCGGGTGGTACTTTCAAGAAGACCGACCGCCAGCTGAACTCTAAGCGTCGTCGCGATTATCCGCACGATTCCTCCGAGCCGCGAACTTCTTCTAGACAAGCTTCACACTATCCACGATCTGCTGGAACAAGCTGAACCAATATGCGAACGCGCCAACATCGAACCAATCGGCCAGCGACTTTACACTTCCGCCCTACGAGGCTTCAAAAGGTGACATCAGAACACTGAAATGGTAGCCTAAACACTCCTCCACAGGAGACAACAATCCCACAACTATCCACGAAATCCAAGCACGGCGAGGCGAATGCGGTCACGAGACTCGCGTGGAGTTCTTAACACATGTTTGGTAAAACTTCCAAACAAAACAGCTGCCACTGGGCTACACATGCGCCATAAGGTGAAGGTAGGCACCTGCGGCCTTTTACAACCTTCGTTAAAACAACAACGCCGAGTGAGCGGTCCCGAAGAACACGATGGGCTGCCCCATCGGCCCAACCAGTCGAACACATCCACGAACTCGTCTGTTGGTCAACTAAACTTGGGCCTAACACCCTCGTGACTAACACAAGACGGGACCACCGCCCGACCCACCACTAAACCGCGGCGGGTTGACCCAACGTGGCCTCAACCCGACCGACAGCGCGCACAATGCTAGCTCCACGAAGAAAAACTCTCACTAATCACGCCACGAAAACCTAGCGGTCTTCTTAGCTCAACTACCCCTTTCATTCCACACAACTGGGACCTATCCCAAACGTAGCTCACGTGCACTATGCACTTCCGATACGGATCAAACATAACACTACACCTTTTCTCGAGATGGCCTCACCTCTAAGGTCTCTACGTATAAAACTCTAAGGCTCACACCTTCTCTATCCCCCAAAATCTTACTCCGTTAACCCATCGCGATTTCTAATCACAACTAACACCTGCTATCGAACATAGCACTTAAGGTATACTCACCTTATCACACATACATATCTCTAGAGGGTTAAGGATATATCTATATCTACTGCTTCACTCACCTTAGTAGTTCTAATCAAACCTGCCCCATAGGGATCATAGCTAAGGAAGGTGACGAACTACCCACCGATCCTGAAGGCTAAGTCCTTCTACGGGACACTCTTTCGACATCGGACCACGGCGGTCATACAACAAGTACCAACTAAAAGACGACATTCCCGGGATGGCGTGTCAGCCCAATGAACCGGAAGCCACGGAGTTCTAACCAACTCTGCATACCCCGAACGCCACGAAATCCGTGGAAGACCACTGCGACTGGTGGATGTGCAAATCTAATCGTGGTGGCGATCGCCTCGAAAGTTACCAAAGGACCTTGCTTTGCTCTGGCCTCTTCTCATCGCCGTTAACCCGTCGATCTCTACCGTCTCGGCACGCGCAAAGCCCGTACGTGCCATGCTCAAGCCTAAGCGAAGAACTTACTCTTGCACAACCTTTTCGTTGATATTCATCAAGACTCGCGATGCATCGGTATACTCTGCAGTAGTCAAATCCATAGTTAATGTGGTCGCCTCCTTGAAATCTATATTCTCTGTTCGATGCATTGGGCGAAGGTTCACATATCATGGCGCGATGAGCTGCCGTCGCCGTGCTTAAACTCTGCGGGGCTAGTGGCGTCGCGAAATCCCGAATGAAGCATTACCCTAGGTAATGATTGGGCTGTGCCCACGTAACCCTCCGAACTCTACTCGCAGCTCCTCGGTGCCTTGCCCTCGGCGGGTTTTGCCCTACGCGGAGCATATCGGTAAGGAAAGAAATACATTAGAGGTCCAACTTACAACGGCTCTAAGGCACGATCTCGAGTAAGAAGAAATAGAAACCAATCCTAAATATCCTATAGCCTCGCGATTATTGGTGTGGTGCAACACACCGATAATCAAGACTTACGGATACGGTCGTAGACACTTTCCGAGGATAACGGCTCACGATACCACTTTTGTCACGACCGAACCGGGCGTGGATGGTGCCTTACCGGGCACCCTAGTGATACAACATCAGTGTCAATGGAACATAAAACACATACATGAAACAAATGAAGTACAAAGCGATGTCGAGAAAACTTGCCTTCGGCATATATATAAATAACAACTCTTACAAATGAACAGTTTAATCCCTTTTACAAACCACCGCCAGCAATACTACAAACCTCTACGAATGATATGATAACAACGACGGAATGGGGCCGTCATACCACGAATGTAAGCACCTAAAACAACGGGGACTATACCACGATAAGCCTCGGAGAAACGGAGCTTTCCCAACGCTGACTGTGACCCTAAGAGCGAGGATCAGCGGCGGTGTACCTTTACTCGCGGCATGAACGCGGCCCAAGAGAGTCGATCTAACAGTGCAAAAGTATGTGAAACGAAAATAAATCGTACATGAAATCATAGCGATCATATAAAGCAGGAGACATGTATGATAACCAAACTACGATTTACAACAAATATGTCAGTCGGGGACTCACGCCTCAAGTCATCACTCAAGTATAACAATGGGTCTCGGGCCCACAACATCAATCATGCGTGAATACCTTCCCACTGCTGGCGATCTATGATATAAAAGCACCAAGGAACACATGAACACGGGTCCCACGTGTCATAATAAATCATGTCGGGGTAAATGCGGGCATAGCCGACTACTAAAACCCACGGTACCAACAGTCATGAAGCGTATCATAAGATCTGTCTAGACCGTCACATGATCAAAGCCGCCACTTGCCGCAGATATCGATGTCTGCGTCTAACCACGAACTCCGCAGACTCCGATAGGCCAAACTCATAAGCCGCGTGAGGTATAACCCCGCATCGAGGTAGCTACTCCCGGCAGCGTCACGGACTCGCCGTCGCGTAGCCACAAGGACCGCGTGACCACAAGGGCGCGCTAACACGGAACTCCGCGGTTCGCGCATAGGCCTCTGACCGCATAAGGTATTCTCGAATCATAGGTCCATCGACCGCTGAGTCTACCCGCGTCGGAGCGACTTAACCTCGGAATATGTCACGATGGTGGCACAATACTATCATAACGGTGATAGTTAAGAAGCACAATCAAGGAAAACCCCTTTACACAAAACATCACAAGATACTATCACACGTAGCATCCTAACATGATTACTTATCAAAGCAACGAGAAAGTATTACCAGGCTATCACAATTCAATACAATCAAGTTATTCACACAAGGTACTTTCTACTTTAAGTTAACAAGTTCGGGAATTAATCCCCAAAGTACTTTATACAATAACTCTTTTAAAAGGTACGTCAAAAGTCACACAATACAATTAGTATATAAAAATAGAGTGACTATCTTTTTAAGTAAACCAAAATACTTACCTTTGTAAAATCAAGTAACAACATTATTTTCCAAACGTCCAAGTTTGCCTAATTTCAAATGTTCACGTTTCTTATTTTAGAAAGGTTTAAGTAGTTCGTAGTCTTATTCGTTTAAGAATATAATTCTCTTTTAAACAACTGAGAAACATAAGTCTTATGTGAGTAGGATATTCTTGTTTATAACAATCTTATTACAATGACCATGATCTAGGAAATATCATTTTGTCTCATCTTAGCTTCATGCAGATGGAAGTTTCTCTGGTTTTAATAATACTTAATTATTCAAAACATTTCCTTTTAATGTATTGCGATGGTTTGTCGATACACACGATTTCCAAAATCAGTAAAACATTCTTAAGCCGTTATACCTAACTTCCCATAAAGCTAGTATAACTCTTAAGTTTTCAAAAGAAACCAAGTATCTTTATTATCACACATCAAGCCAGTTATAAACAAATCATTTACCTTTTAAAAACCACAAAGTATTTTCGGACCTACATAAAGTCATTTATAATTAACTTCCCATAAAGCCGTTATAACACTTTATGTTTCAAACCAATCAAATACATTTAACACGTACGACCGTCACTACATAGTTCACACATATCATGCTAGAAGAGATAGGAAGAGGTTCACATACCTCGCGACGAGTATCGACTAATAGCAAAACGCTCCAAGTACTTCCAACCGTCGGCTACTCCTTAAGCCAAGTAGATCGCGCCACACGTAGTACTTCAACCTATAAGGCCACAAGGTGCTTATTAACATTTAGACCTCATCGCGAGAACATTCTACAAAATTCATAAAGACCTCCCACACGGCGTAAATCTCCTCCTTTATCGAGGCTACCAAGCCAACCAGGGGTTACATCTAACACGAACGGGTACAATTCTACTCCAGAAAAGCTACACAAGCCTCATGAATACAATTCTATGTAAATCTGATTCAGTACTCTTCTTTCGAAACGGTTTCTTATTATTCAGGCTTAAGTCAAAAGACATTGCCGACAACAACGTTCAGTTCTACATATAGTATACTTCAATTATAGTCTAACAATCATGTAATTTCCAATTACAATAGAGGGACAAGATATTTACCTCGATAAGCCCATAATTATCCAAGTATAAAGTCGATCCTGGGCAATCGTTTAGCTCCACTCAGGCGCTCCAACCCGCTCTAAACCACCCTTAGAAGTTCTAACCAACTTCTACACAATACTCCAACGGACTATGGAGATTTTCCTAGGGTTTGGTTTTGTGGTGCGGAAGTATAATAGTATTTCAGGGCTTTTAGATAGGTATAACCTTAGAATACTACAAGGTATACGGCTAAGGTAATTTGGGCATTATAACAATACTTTTGAGAGTATTTCTACACCACAAAGTGGGTATTATACGAAGCAACTAGGCTAGGGGTACCCACGCCACACTACTAGGAGGGAGAGGGCTCTCGGCCATGGGGCCTTTCAAAGGGGAGAGGGCTCTTGAACGAGAGTCAACAAGAGGAGAGGGAGGATTTTAACACTTAGAAGATTTGTGGAAAGGATGAAGAATTCATCAAAGGGAGAGGGTATTTATAGCCTGACCAAGGAACAACCAATGGCCAAGATCTTGCCAAGTGCATAGCAAGTGTAGGGCCAAGATCAAGCCATGTGCACCCTAACCCTACTCCACAAAACACTCCACAAAACAAGGCACAAAACAAGGCACAAATCAAGGCCATAAAGTAGCCCAATTCGCCAGGGTTGTCGCCCTTGCTTCGATGTGAGGTGACACATGTCACCCTCCCGTTGGTCCAAAATGTTTCGTCTCTCGGAAAAATCATAAAATTAAAAATGACATGGCCGGAAATTCCCTACGAAAGTCGTGGAAAGCGTTTAAAAAACGACTCAAATCGGGTGTTGTGAACAAAAAGAATTCGGCCAAGCCTAAATCACAAGTTCAAATTTCTACGTACGTCCTTACGTACATACTCTGGAAATACGGGGTATAACATTTTACAAGTCTCAAATCTTAACACTTGTGAGTTTCTTACTTACGTTCTTAAAACATGTCCTGCAAATACGGGGTGTAACACAAGTAGTCATACATCAGAGAAATCAGCGGAATATAAAACATACAGATATGAAACAAGATATAAGATAATAAAACAGGCCAACCAAAACGGTTGCCTTCTTGCATATATACAGAAATTTTGAACAGTTACATCCATTTTACAAACCCTGCCCACAACAGTACTACAAACCTCTAAGAATGTAACAATACCTATGACGGGACAGGGGCCGCCATACCCACAGATGTACGTAACCTACAACTCAGTGGAAACATACCAAAGATAAGCCTCGGAGAAACGGAGCTTCCAATACGTCGAACTGTGATCCTATGGCGAGGATCAACAACCGGTGTACCTACCGCGGCATGAACGCAGCGGGCGAGGTCAAGATAACAGGTATCAAGTATGTGAAACTGAAAATACTGAAAATGAAATCATAATAGTCTATATAAAACAGAAGATATATATGATAACAAAACTACAGTTCACAGCATAAAAGTAGTCATGTCAAGTCAGGGACTCACGCCATCAAGGTCATCCCTCATGCCCGTGGAACTCCTTCCTCACTGCCGGCAGTCTAGGTATAAGTCATGTGATATGTGTAACATGTCTCGGCCCATCTCATGGACTCGAGGTGAAATCGTATGGAATACATTCCCGGTCCATCTCATGGACTCGGTATCAAATCAGGTGGTATACATTCCCGGTTCATCCCATGAACGCGGTGTCGCGTGAAATACATTCCCGGTCCATCTCATGAACTCGGTATCGTGTGAAATACATTCCCGGTTCATCCCATGAACGCGGTGTCGAGTGAAATACATTCCCGATTCATCCCATGAACGCGATGTCGAGTGAAATACATTCCCGGTCCATCTCATGGACGCGGTATCAAATCAGGTGGAATACATTCTGCTCATCCTATGAACGATGTGTCGAGTGAAATACATTCCCGGTTCATCCCATGAACGCGGTGTCGTGTGGTCATAACATTTAAACGCTCTTTTAAGACAGATTAAGATAATACTATATTTTCCTTTTTAAAACAACTAAGGTAATATTATGCCCTTCTTTTTAAACCAAAACACTTTCCTTCTTAAAGTCAAGTAACAACATTCTTTTCCAAAAGTTCAAGTTTGCCTAACTTCAAATATTCACATCTCTTATTTTCGAAAGGTTTCATAGTTCATAGTCTTAATCATTTAATAATTCTCTTTTAAAAACAGTTGAGTAATATATGCCTTATGTGTGAGTAGGTTATTCTTGTTTATAACAATCTTATTAAAGCAGCCATGATCTAGGAAATGTAATACAATTTTGTCTTATCTTAGCTTCTATGCAGATGGAGGTTTCTACTGGTTTTAATATAATTACTTATTTGTCAATACATTTTCCTTTATTAACGCTGCAGTGGTTCGTTCGACACTTATTCTCATTTCCGAATCAGTAAAACATTATTCTTTTAAAAACCAAGTACTCATTACTCACGAATGAGGTTTCACACTTTTTAACCAAATTTCATATCAATTCAATTAAGTCAAGCCTCTTATCTTTTGAGATCAAGTCTCTTAACTTCTAAAATCAATAAACCATTCTTTTTATCTCTCTTAAGACGTTATACCTAACTTCCCATAAAGCTAGTATAACTCTTACGTTTTCAAAACCAAGTATTACTCTTCTTTCAAAAATGATTCTTAATTCTTTTGAAATACTTCAAGGTTCTTATTATTTAAAACTCAAGTGAAGTTGAAATACTTCAAGCTAGTATTATGGATTGATTGTAGCCTTAAATCCGAAATGTCATTTAAGCCAAGTGAAGTTGGATTACAATTTTGGTTTTTTATTAGAATCGTCGCATGTTACTTACTTGAAGATTATAGTAGTCATAATCGATTGCGACTTGATATCATGTTATGCTAACAACTTGGATTGAAATGGAAATTGGATAAGAATTGGTATTGTTGCATCTCAATGTGGCCGAATTGGACTAGTAGTTTGTATTAGTTTGATATCGTTTGTGGGGCGGAATTTTACACGTCTAGTAGGCGTGTAATCCCCTATTGTTAATTGCATTGATTGGGCCTTAAATGTGGCGTGTTTGGTTATTGAATTCGGCCTTGAAAAAGGTGGCAAAGTAAGTAGAAACAAAGGAGGTGCTGTCCGATTTTCCGTAGAATTTAGTGACCTTACACTTATAATATTCTACGTTTGAAGTAAGACGTTAATAGACGTATTATGGTCATTATAGGTTGACACACTACGTGCGGCTTAATTGGACTTAGCAAGTGGATTAAACCGAAGAGGTATGTGGAACTTTCTTATCTCTTGAGCATGAATAAGTTGTAAATGTATAGTACGGTAGACGTACAAGATTTTGACAATCTAGGTCCATTTGATATCCTTGGCTTATTTTAAGAATGTCCAAGTTGATTGAGTTAGGGAATTAACTCACTTGTTTAAATATGTCACGCCCCGAAAATCGGGCCCGTCACTGGTGCCTTACCCCGGGCACCCTAGTGATACAACATCAGAGAAAACCAGCGGAAATAAAAACTTTACACATGAAATGAGAGATATAGTAAATAAACAGGCCAACCAAAACAGTTGCCTTCAATATATACATAAAACACGAAGTTTAATCCTTTTACAACCACCACAACAAGATTACATGCACTTAAGATTTATACAACAACTATGACGGACAGGCCGCCATACCCCGAACGCATAAGAACTTACGACTCGAGGTAACATACCAAAGATAAGCCTCCGACGGAACGGAGCTTCCCCAAACGCTGAAATGCGATCCTCAACGCGGATCGGCGGTGATGTACCTCTACTGCGATAACGCACGCGGCCGAGGTCGACAACAGTACCAAGTATGTGAAATCAGAATATCAAATGAAATCATAATAGTCTATATAAAGCGAGAGACATGTATAATGACCAAACTACGATATATAACATATAACCGATATCAAGACGGACTCACGCCTCCAAATTATCACTCGTGCGTGGAATTTCTTCCTCATCAGCGGGCTTTATGATATAACAATACCAAGGATTATACATGAACACCATGTCCCACTGTGTTATAAAACCGCAGACAAGTATAACTACCAGATCCGACCGTACTAATAATACAATGCAACCAAAACACGGCCGTCACGGGCAAGTGCGAGCCGACTCACAGGATACCAAGGCGGTCACGCAATGGCCGGCAAGTCTGGTGACCACGGGGACCAAGGTCAGATCACGAAACCGTCACTATCTCGAACGGCAAGGCAAGGGCCGACTACGATACCAAGGCCGAATCGATCCACGAGGCGGGGCAGACGAGCCGACCACCGGATACCCGTGCCGAACAGAAACCTCAACTATCCAACCGACCCTATCGAGAGACGCGTAACACAGGAACACCACACTTGCACAACAAAGGCTATCATCACAAGCATAGGCAAGTTTCACAACAACAAGCATAGGAATGTTTCACCACAACAAGCATAGGCAAGTTTCACATCACTCAAAGTACCTTCATTTTATGCCAAAGTCCGGGTTTCAACCCTAAAGTACTACGTACGTTAAATTCTTTAAAAGAGATCCATTACTTATCAAAGTCACCCGACACGTAGTATTAGAATGACCAACCCACATTCCTTTTCAAAATCAAGTAACAACATTCTTTCCTAAGTTCGGTTGCCTAGTTTCAATTACTCAAGCTTCTCATTTTCAAATGGTTTCATAGTTCATAAACTTAATCACTTGATTCCTTTTTAGAACAATTGAGTAATATAAGTCTCACGTGAGAGTAGGTTATTCTTGTTTACAACATTCTTATTACAGCAGCCATGATCTAGAAAATGTAATATCATTTTGTCTCATCTTAGTTTCTATGCAGATGGAGGTTTCTACTGGTTTTAATACGATACATCATTATTCAATACATTTTCCTTTATTAACGCCGATGGTCCGTCGATACATATTCGATTTCAAATCATAAAACATTATCCCTTTAAATAAAACCAAGTACTCATTACTCACGAATGAGGTTTCACACAAACATCCACATTAAAACAAATAAGTTAAGTCTCTTATCTTATAAGATCAAGTCTCTTAACTTCTAACATCAGTAAACCATTTTCTTTACCTCTCTTAAGACATTATACCTAACTCCCATAAAGCTAGTATAACTCTTTTAAAACCTTTTAAAACAAAGTGTTACTCTCCTTCCAAAACGATTTATAAATCTTTTGAAATACATCAAGTTCTTTATTATAACAAGTCGATTATAATTCACACGATTACCTTTTAAAACCACAAGTATTTTCTTACCTACATAAAGTCATTATAACCAACTTCCCATAAAGCCGTTATAACACTTTATGTTTTAAGAACAATCAAACACGATTAACACGTATGCGTCTACGCACTACATAGTTCACATATATCATGCTAGAAGAGATAGGAAGAGGTTCACATACCGCGACGATTTAACGACAATAAGCAAAATGCTCCAAGTACTACAACCGCTAGCCCTTTCCACTCGAGTAGAATACGCTACTCTTAGTACTTTCACCTATAAAGGCCACAAACGCCTATTAAATCTTAAACACACGTTCCCATCTTTCTACAGAAAATTGCAAGACCTCGCACAACAGTAAATCTCCTCCTCTATCGAGGTCGGCTACCAAGCCAACCAGGGGGGGGGTTAACACGTCTAACCGGACGCGTACAATGCTACTACACAAGAATGCTACATAAGTCATCAGAATACAACCCTAGGTAATTACGATTCGATTCTTCTCTTTATTATCCTTCATGTGATTCTTGTTCAATTCTTCATTCTTCAGCTTAAGTCAAAAGACATTGCCATAATACTAAGTTGATTCTATATATAGTATACAACACTATATATTCAACACTTAGGTAATTTCCAATTACAATAGGGGGACAAGATATTTACCTCGATAAGCCCAAAAATTATCCGAGTTTAAAGTCGCTCCTGAGCAAGGTTTAGCTCCTCCTCCGAGTGCTCCAATCCGCTCCAAACAACCCTAGAAGTTCTACGCAACTTCTACTTCATACTTCAACAACGGTGAAGATTTTCCTTAGGGTTTCGTGTGTAGAGGCTAAGGAAAGTATAATCGTATTTTAAGGTTTTTCAGACAAAGGGTACTTTGGAAAGTACTACAAGGTATTTGGGCTAAAGTATTTTGGACATTATAACAATACTTAGGAGAGTATTTCTATACCACAACAAAGGGTATTATACGAAAACAACTAGGCTGTGGGTACCCACGTGGCACCATGAAAAGGGGAAGCTACCGGCAAAGGGGAAAGGGTGTGGTGGACGAATTTCACAAGGGAGGGAGGAAGAGAACTTCAAGACTTAGGCAATTTGTGGATGAAGAAAGTCTTCACAAAGGGGAGCTATTTATAGCAAAACCAAAGGCCAACCAAGGGCCAAGATCCTTCCAAGTGTATAGCAAGTGTAAGGGCAAGATTAAGCCAAGTGCACCCTAAACCCTACTCCACAAAACACTCCACAAAACAAGCCACAAAACAAGGCACAAATCAAGGAGCCAATTGGCCAAGAGAACGTGACCCATTTCGTCCAAACCATGCCATGGTTGCCGTCCAAGCCTTTCAATTAGAGGGTGACAAGTGTCGCCCTCTCGTTGGTCCAAAATGTTTCGTCTCTCGGAAAAATCCGCAAAAAATATAAATGACATAGCCGGAATTTTCCCTACGAAAGTCGTGGAAACGCTTTCGTCGAAAACGACTCCTTTCGGCACTTGTGTACAAATTTCGAAACTATGCCTAAATAAGCCTCAAATTGTACACGTACGCCCTCACGCATACTACGGAAATACGGTATAACATTCTCCCCTTAGAAACATTCGTCGAATGTTCCTTCAAGGTCTCAAAACAAACAGCGCCAAGATAGTCTTCATCGCTATCTTGTCACACCCCAATCGGGCGGATCGTGCCTTACCCGGGCACCCTAGCGATACAACATCGAGAAAACCAGCGAAATAAAACTTTAAACATGAAATGAGAGACATGATAAATAAACAAAGCCAACCAAAGCGATTGCCTTGATATACATAAAACCCGACAGTTTAATCCTTTTACAACCACGCCACACATGATTACTGCACTTAAGATTTACAACAACTATGACGGGACAGTGGCCGCCATACCTCAATGTACAAGAACCTATAACTCAGGAACACATACCAAAAGATAAGCCTCCGAGAAACGGAGCTTCCAACACGCCGAATGTGATCCTATAAGCGGGGATCGACAATCGATGTACCTTTACTGTGGCAGATGAACGCACTTCGGTCGAGGTCAACGTGTACTAAGTATGTGAAATCAGTAAATCTGTAAATGAAATCATAATAGTCTATATAAGCGAGACATGTATGATGACCAACTACAAGACATAACATATAACCGATTACCTCAAGTCGTGGACTCACGCCCAAATCATCACTGCGTCTCGTGGAATTTCTTCCTCACCGGCAGCTTTATGATATAACAATACCAAGGAGTATACATGAACACTGTGTCCCACTGTGTCATAAAACCGTGACAGACAAGTACAACTACCGGATCCGACCGTGCTAATAATACAATGCAACCACAACCACGGGCGACACGGGGCAGCGCGAGAGCCGACATCGGATATCAAGGCCGGCCACGAGCCGACCGGCAAGTACGAGGGTCGACCACCAGGACCAAGGTCAGATCACGAAACTTCACTATAATCGAACGGGCAAGTGCGAGGGTCGACTACCGATACCAAGGCCGAATCACCACGAGACGGCAAGTACGAGCCACCACCGATACCCAGGCGAGCAGAAGAAACCTCAACTACCAACCGCCTCTATCGAGAGACGCAGAACACGTAAAACACCACACTTGCACAACAAAGGCTATCATCACAAGCATAGGCAAGTTTCACAACAACAAGCATAGGAATGTTTCACCACAACAAGCATAGGCATGTTTCACATCACTCAAAGTACCTTCATTTTATGCCAAAGTCCGGTTTTAACCTAAAGTACTACGCACGTTAAATTCTTTAAAAGAGATCCATTACTTATCAAAGTCACCCGATACCGTAGTATTAGAATGACCAACCCACATTCCTTTTCAAAATCAAGTAACAACATTCTTTCCTAAGTTCCAGCTTGCCTAGTTTCAATTACTCAAGCTTCTCATTTTCAAATGGTTTCATAGTTCATAAACTTAATCACTTGATTTCTTTTAGAACAATTGAGTAATATATGTCTCATGTGAGAGTAGGTTATTCTTGTTTACAACATTCTTATTACAGCAGCCATGATCTAGAAAATGTAATATCATTTTGTCTCATCTTAGTTTCTATGCAGATGGAGGTTTCTACTGGTTTTAATACAATTCATCATTATTCAATACATTTTCCTTTATTAACGCCGCAGTTGGTCCTGTCGATACACATTCGATTTCAAATCAAGAAACATTATCCTTTAAATAAAACCAAGTACTCATTACTCACGAATGAGGTTTCACACAAACATTCACATTAAAACAAATAAGTTAAGTCTCTTATCTTATAAGATCAAGTCTCTTAACTTCTAACATCAGTAAACCATTTTCTTTACCTCTCTTAAGACATTATACCTAACTCCCCATAAAGCTAGTATAACTCTTTTTAAAACCTTTAAAACCAAGTGTTACTCTCCCTTCAAAACGATTATAAATCTTTGAAATACATCAAGTTCTTTATTATAACAAGCCGCCATAATTCACATCGCTTACCTTTAAAACCACAAAGTATTTTCTTACCTACATAAAGCCGTTATAACCAACTTCCCATAAAGCCGTTATAACACTTTATGTTTTAAGACACTCAAACACGCTAACACACGTACGCCTACCGCACTACATAGTTCACACATATCATGCTAGAAGAGATAGGAAGAGGTTCACATACCTCGCGACGATTATCGACTAATAGCAAAACAACCGAGTACCTCAAACCGCTTGGCTACTCCTTAGTCCGTAAGATTACGTCACACGTAGCACTTCAACCTATAAGGCCACGCGCGCTATTAAAAATCTAGATCTTAACGTAGAACATTCTACGTAAAATTCGGCAAAGACCTCCCCGCAACAACAGAAACTCCTTCTATCGAGGCTCGCTACCAAGCCAACTGGGGGTTAACACGCCTAACCGACGCTGCATAATTCTACTATACAAGAATACTACACAAGTCTCACCGTAATACACCCCATGTAATTACAGTCATTCAGATCTTTATTCTTCAGCTTAAGTCAAAAGACATTGCCAACAACTACGTTCGCTTCTATATATAGTATACAACACTATATTTCAACACTTATGTAATTTCCAATTACAATAGGACAAGATATTTACCTCGATAAGCCCAAAATTATCCGAGTTTAAAGTCGCTCCCGAGCAAGGTTTAGCTCCTACCCGAGTGCTCCAATCCGCTCCAACAACCCTTAGAAGTTCTAACTAACTTACTCCAAAACTTCAACCAACAGAAGGTTTCCTTAGGGTTTTGGTTTGAGACTAAAGGACAAAAGGTAGTATTCCTGACTCTACGTGATAGAGGTAACTTTGGAATACTACAAGGTATAACTAAGGTATTTTGGGCATTATAACAATACTGATGAGTATTTCAATACCACAAAAAGGGGTACCACACGAGAACAACACCCTAGGCCGGAGGGGGTGTTCTCGCTTTAGGCTCACAGTGGAAGGTTTCGCCAAAAGGCCTTCACAAGTGGGAGAGGCTCTTGGACGAGAGTCAACAAGAGGAGGAGGGTTCTCAAGACTTAGGCAAGTGAAGAGTGGATGAAGAAGTCTTCAAAGAGAGGGTATTTATAGCAAAACCAAAGGCCAACCAATGGCCAAGATCAAGCCATGTGCAAGGCAAGTGTAAGGCCAAGATCAAGCCAAGTGCACCCACAAAACACTCCACAAAACACTCCACAAACAAGCCACAAAGCAAGGCACAAAAGGAGGGACCAATCGCCAAGGCCAAGCCTCCTCTTTGTTGCCCAACGAGGGTGACAAGTGTCACCCTCCGTTGGTCCAAAAATGTTCCGTCGCTCGAAAAATCCGCAAAAATACTAAATGACATAGCCGAATTTCTCCAACGTAAGTCGGGAAACGCTTTCGTCGAAAACGACTTAATCGGCACTTGTGCTCAAATTTCGAATCCAATGCCTAACTTAAGGCTCAAATTTCAGACGCACGTCCATACGCATATACTGAAATACGGGTATAACATTCTTCCTTAGAAACATTCGCCCGAATGTTCCTTCTAGGTCTCAAAACAAACAGCGCCGATAGTCTTCACCGCTATACGCATTTAAAAATAATCATGCCACACCGCCACAAAACACACGCTCACTTCTCCCTTTCTCGTAGTACTGCCACGAACACTCGAACTCGTTCTAGTATCCGCACCACACTTCACAACGCCGTTTCCAACCTCGAGTCACTACTCCAAACTTGGTCATCTCACTAACCTCGATTTCCTAAGGCCATTCCCGCCTTCACGAACTGATTCGATCGAACGATCCACGAACTCATACGATGGTCATCTAAACTTGGGCCTAGCACCCTCGTGACCCTACCACCGGAGGACCACCCAACCGACCCCACCCCAAATCGGGTTACGGTTGACCGCAAACGGTCCTCAACCCGACCCCCAATCGCGCAACTCTTGCTCCTCGACACGGAACAATCTTACCTATTCAAGCCATGAAAGCTACCACTTCCATCCCACATTACTCATGGACTTATCACACAATTATAACCCACGTACACTACGCATTCTGATAAAGGTCAAACATAAAAAAAAAAAAATCTTTTACTCAAGACGACCTTACCTGTAAGGTCTCAACATAAAATGTCCTAAAGTTCACACTTTCCATGCCCCCAGGCTTACCCTTTTTCATCAACCATGCTCCTAAATCACATTTTTGCACAAAGCTATCCGAACATAACACTAAACACATCATCAACATCAATACAATATAAGTCTCTAGAGGGTTAAGGATATACCTGAAAATAGGCGGTTCAAAGGACCGCTAAAATCGAACTCCCACCGCGACTTACCGGCCTTCCGGTGCACGAACATCCCGCTCGTTACTAAGGTGAAGAACCCGCAATCGCTTCTAGTAGTCCTTGCTATCCTACTGCTACTGCCTGGACAAGCCTTCTGCCGATGGCCCCGCTGGGCCGCAAAAATAACAATCTCCCGAGTTAGTACGACACTCTCCCTTATGGAGCTTTCCACAACAGCCACACCGAGACAAGTGGCAACTCATCCGCGAGCACTCGCTTCCCCGAAAATCTGAAACTGGAGCCCGACCGCCTCGAATATCCCGGCGTCCGAAAGCCGTGGAGGACCATTCAGATCAAGTGAGGTACATAACTAGTTCGCCGAGACGGTCCGCCTCGAAAGTCACCAAAGGACCTCGCTGCTCGCCCTCTTCGCGACCTTGGTCATTCCGTCGATTTATCCGCCTCACATCCAAGTGTATACGCTGCACGCTGGCAATGTCCATGCCCTACCAAGAGCTACACCAACAACTTCTCGCAAGGCAATCATCGAGCCCGTAACATATCGTGCACTCGATCCTCCATACTAGCTACCAACGCTGGGACGTACCGGGCCAATGAGTCAAACTCCACATTGTACTCCCGAACCGCGCGCTCGCCAGAACACCAAAAATCGGCTACCGAGCCCTCTCATCCGGGAGGCAAGAAATGTGCAAGAAAGGCCTCCGAGAACTCGTTCCATACCGCTGGAAGTGCATGCTCTCCTCGACAGCTCCTAAGAATCAAACCCGATCATGCGGTATCACGCAATGATGTGAACCTGTGGCCACCGACTCGATCTCCGATGCCTCGATCACTTACGATCCAGAATCGCTTGATGAACTCCTCGCGATCATCCTCGTGCCTCGACCCATAAAACTCGCGCCTACAACTCGTAAAATCCCGTAGCCTCGAACTATCTCGATCTAGGTGAACCATGGTGCCATCGAAGGCTGCTGCGCCCGGCCTATCCTCGTTCGCCACAACTCGCCATTAATCGCCCACTTGTAACTCATCTCCTCTCGCCTGCATCGCGGATCGAGGCTCAGTGCATCGTGGTCTCGCCGCCGCTTACTCGCAGATCCTCATCGCCTTGCCCTTCGGGCGGGTTGCCTTTCGCAGGCATAATCGTAAAACGAAACACGCCGTAGGGTCCAATCTTATCACACGACTCTAAGGCACGATCTCGTAATGAGAAGAATGAAACCAATCCTAAATGTCCTATAGCCTCGATTATAGATGTGGTGCACAACACACCGATAATCAAGACTCTACTAGACACGGTCAGACACTTTCCGAGGATTAATCGCTCGATACCACTTTGTCACACCCCAAAATCGGGCCTGGATCGTGCCTACCCCGCACCCTAGCGATACAACATCAAAGAAAACCAGCGGAAATAAAACTTTAAACATGAAATGAGAGACATGATAAATAAACAAAGCAACCAAACAGCTTGCCTTCAGATATACATAAAACCCAAGCTTTAATCTCTTTACAACCCCGCCCACAACAGCTGCATGCACTTAAGATTTACAACAACTATGACGGACAGGCCCCGCCATACCACGAATGTACAAGAACCTATAACTCAGTGGAACACATACCAAAAGATAAGCCTCGGAGAAACGGAGCTTCCTAACACGCCGAATGTGATCCTATAAGCGGATCGATCGATGTACCTTTTACTGCAGATGAACGCAGCTTCCGGCGAGGTCGATACCAGTACTAAGTATGTGAAATCAGAATATCAGAAATGAAATCATAATAGTCTATATAAGGAGACATGTATGATGACCAACTACGACATAACATATAACCAAGCATTTCAAGTCGTGGACTCACGCCTCCAAATCATCACTGCGTGCGTGGAATTTCTTCCTCATCATAGCGGTTTATGATATAACAATACCAAGGATTATACATGAACACCAGGTCCCACCTGTGTTATAAAAACCGTATAGGACAAGTACAACTACCGGATCCGATCGTGCCACTAATACAATGCAACCACAAACACGAAGGCGATACGGCAGAAGTGCGAGAGCCGACATCGGATACCAAGGCCGGCCACGAGCTGACCGGGCAAGTACAGGTGACCACCGTGGACCAAGCGTCGATCCACGAAACCGTCACTATCTTCGAGCGGGCAAGTGCGAGGGTCGACTACCGATACCAAGGCCGAATCGGTCACGAGGCGGCAAGTACGAGCCGACCACGGATACCCAGCCGAACAAGAAGAAACCTCAACTACCAACCGGCCTCTATCGAGACGCAGAATACGTAAACACCACACTTGCACAACAAAGGCTATCATCACAAGCATAGGCAAGTTTCACAACAACAAGCATAGGAATGTTTCACCACAACAAGCATAGGCATGTTTCACATCACTCAAAGTACCTTCATTTTATGCCAAAGTCCGGGTTTTAACCCTAAAGTACTACGTACGTTAAATTCTTTAAAAGAGATCCATTACTTATCAAAGTCACCCGATACCCGTAGTATTAGAATGACCAACCCACATTCCTTTTCAAAATCAAGTAACAACATTCTTTTCCTAAGTTCCAGTTTGCCTAGTTTCAATTACTCAAGCTTCTCATTTTCAAATGGTTTCATAGTTCATAAACTTAATCACTTGATTTCTTTTAGAACAATTGAGTAATATATGTCTCACGTGAGAGTAGGTTATTCTTGTTTACAACATTCTTATTACAAAGACCATGATCTAGAAAATGTATATCATTTTGTCTCATCTTAGTTTCTATGCAGATGGAGGTTTCTATTGGTTTTAATACAATTCATCATTATTCAATACATTTTCCTTTATTAAAGCTGCATTGGTCTGTCGATACACATTCGATTTCCAAATCAAGAAACATTATCCTTTAAATAAAACCAAGTACTCATTACTCACGAATGAGGTTTCACACAAACATTCACATTAAAACAAATAAGTTAAGTCTCTTATCTTATAAGATCAAGTCTCTTAACTTCTAACATTAGTAAACCATTTTCTTTACCTCTCTTAAGACATTATACCTAACTCCCCATAAAGCTAGTATAACTTTTTAAAACCTTTAAAACCAAGTGTTACTCTTCCTTCAAAACGATTATAAATCTTTTGAAATACATCAAGTTCTTTATTATAACAAGCCAGTTACAATTCACATCAGTTACCTTTTAAAACCACAAAGTATTTTCTTACCTACATAAAGTCGTTATAACCAACTTCCCATAAAGTCGTTATAACACTTTATGTTTTAAGACACTCAAACACAGTTAACACGTACGCCTACCGTACTACATAGTTCACACATATCATGCTAGAAGAGATAGGAAGAGGTTCACATACCTCGCGACGATTATCGACTAATAGCAAAACGCCCGAAGTACCTCAAACCGTGGCTACTCCTTAGTCCGTAAGATTACGTCACACGAGCACTTCAACCTATAAGGCCAGCGCGCTTATTAAAAATCTAGATCTTAACGTAGAACATTCTACGAAAATTGCAAAGACTCTCCCCGCAACAGAAACTCCTCTTTCTATCGAGGCTCGCTACCAAGCCAACCAGTGGGGTTAACACGTCTAACCGACGGCGCACAATTCTACTATACAAGAATACTACAAGTCTACTGAATACGGTCCTATGTAATTACGATCAGATTCAGATCTTTATTCTTCAGCTTAAGTCAAAAGACATTGCCAACAACTACGTTGATTCTATATATAGTATACAACACTATATTTCAACACTTATGTAATTTCCAATTACAATAGGACAAGATATTTACCTCGATAAGCCCAAAAATTATCCGAGTTTAAAGTCGCTCCGAGCAAGGTTTAGCTCCTACTCAGAGTGCTCCAATCGCTCAACAACCCTTAGAAGTTCTAACTAACTTCTACTCCAAAACTTCAACCAACAGTGAAGGTTTCCTTAGGGTTTCGGTTTGAGACTAAGGACAAAAGGTAGTATTCGGACTCTACGTATAGAGGTAACTTTGGAATACTACAAGGTATATACTAAGGTATTTTGGGCATTATAACAATACTGGAGGAGTATTTCAATACCACAAAAGTGGTACCACACGAGAACAACACCCTAAGGGAGGGGGTGTTCTCGGCTAGCTCACAGTGGGAAGGTTTCGGCCAAAAGGCCTTCACAAGTGGAGAGGGCTCTTGGGACGAGTCAACAAGAGGAGGAGGGTTCTCAAGACTTAGGCAAGTGAAGAGTGGATGAAGAAGTCTTCAAAGAGAGGGTATTTATAGCAAAACCAAAGGCCAACCAATGGCCAAGATCAAGCCATGTGCAAGGCAAGTGTAAGGCCAAGATCAAGCCAAGTGCACCCACAAAACACTCCACAAAACACTCCACAAAACAAGCCACAAAGCAAGGCACAAAGGAGGGACGAATCGGCCGCGAGCCAAGCCTCTTTGCCGTCAATGAGGGTGACAAGTGTCACCTCCCGTTGGTCCAAAATGTTCCGTCGCTCGGAAAAATCCGCAAAAATACTAAATGACATAGCCTAATTTCTCCAACGTAGCGTGGGAAACGCTTGGCCGTAAAACGACTTAATCGCACTTGTGCCCAAATTTGAATCAATGCCTAACTTAAGGCTCAATTTCGTGACACGTCCATACGCATATACTGAAATACGGTATAACATATACGCATTTAAAACAATCATGCCACACCGCCACAAAACATACGCTCACTTTTCCCTTTCTCGTAGTACTGCCACGAACACCGAACTCGTTCTAGTATCCGTACCACACTTGCCAACGCTGTTTCCAACCTCGAGTCACTACCTCCAAACTTGGTCATCTCACTAACCTCGATTTCCCTAAGGCCATTCCCGCCTTCACGAATCGACTCGATCGAACGCATCCACGAACTCATACGATGGTCATCTAAACTTGGGCCTAGCACCCTCGTGACTACCACCGCTGACCACCACCGACCCCACCCCAAACCGGTTACGGTTGACCCGCAAATGGTCCTCAACCCGACCCCAACCGCGCCAACTCTTGTTCCCGATCCGAACAATCTTACTATTTCACATCACGAAAGCTACCACTTCCATCTCACACTACCTGTGGACTTACCCTTTTCACTAACGGGTTTCTAAATCACATTTTAGCACAAAGCTATCCAAACATAACATTAAACACATCAACAACATCAATACAAACAAAACTCAGAGGTTAAGGATATACGAAACTAGGCGGTTCGAGGACCGCTAAAATCGAACTCCCACCGCGACCTCTACCGGCCTTAGGTGTCGAACATCCCGCACGCTACGGAAGGTGAAGAACCTGCAATCGCTTCTAAGTAGTCCATGCTATCCTACTGGTGCTACCCAGCTGGACAGCTCTTGCCGATGGCCCGCTGGCGCAAAATAACAATCTCGAGTTAGTACGACACTCTCCTTATGAAGCTTTCCACAACGCCACACCGAGACAAGGGCAACCTCATCCGGCGAGCACTCGCGCTCCCCGAAAATCTGAAACACGGGAGCCCGACCGCTTCCCGAATATCCCGGGTCCCAAAGCCGGGAGGACCACTGCATCGACGAGGTACATAACTAGTTCACGCCGAGGCGGTCCGCCTCGAAGTCACCAAAGGACCTCGCTGTTCGCCTCTTCGCCGACTTTGGTCATTCCGTCGATTTATCCGCTCCTCACATCCAAGTGTATACGCTGCGTGCGGCAATGTCCATGCCCTGACAAGAGCTACACCCGAACAACTCTGCAAGGCAATCATCGAGCCTGTAACATATCGTGCACTCGATCCTCCATACTAGCTACTAACGCGGACGCACGCCAATGAGTCGAACTCCACATTGTACTTCCGAACCGCACGCCTGCTCGCCAGAACACCAAAAATCTGTCGGCCCGAGCCCTCCTCATCTGGGGAGGCAAGAAATGTGCAAGAAAGGCCTCTGAGAACTCGTTCCATACCGCTGGAAGTGCTTGCTCTCCCCTGGACAGCTCCCAAGAATCAAACCAGTCGACTGCGGTATCACACAGTTGATGTGAACCTAGGGCCACCGACTCGATCTCCGATGCCTTGATCACTCTCATGATCCGGAATCGCTTGGATGAACTCTCGCGATCATCCTCGTGCCTCGACCCATAAAACTCGCGGCCTACAACTCGTAAAATCTCGTAGCCTCGAACTATCGATCTAGGTGAACCATCGGTGCTATCGAATCGCTGCGCCGACCCTATCCTCAAGTTCGCCACAACCTCGCCATTAATCGGCCCACTTGTAACTCATCTCTCGCCTGCATCGCGGATCGAGGCTCAGTCTTGTGGTCTCGCCGCGTTTGCTCGCAGATCCTTCGCGCTTTGCCCTTCCGGGCGGGTTGCCTTTCGCAGAGGCATAGCGGTAAAACGAAACACGCCGGAGGGTCCAATCTTATCACACGCCTCTAAGGCACGATCTCGTAATGAGAAGAATGAAACCAATCCTAAATGTCCTATAGCCTCGATTATAGATGTGGTGCACACCACACCGATAATCAAGACTCTACTAGACACGGTTCAGAGACACTTTCCGAGGATTAATCGCTCGATACCACTTGTCACGCCCGAAAATCGGCTCACATCGTGCCTTACCGGCACCCTAGTGATACAACATCGAGAAAACCAAATGGAAATAAAAACTTTACACATGAAATGAGATATAGTAAATAAGCAAAGCCAACCAAAACGATTGCCTTCAAGATATACATAAAACACGAGCTTTAATCCTTTTACAACCCCGCCACAACAAGATTACTCTGCACTTAAGATTTATACAACAACTATGACGACAGTGGCCCCGCCATACCACGAACGCATAAGAACTTACGGACTCGGGTAACATACCAAAGATAAGCCTCCGACGAACGGAGCTTCCCAAAACGCTGAAATGAGATCCTAAACGCGGATCGGCGGTGATGTACCTCTACTGCAGCATGAACGCAGCCTCCAAGGAGGTCGACAACAGTACTAAGTATGTGAAATCAGAATATCGTAAATGAAATCATAATAGTCTATATAAAGCGGAGACATGTATAATGACCAAACTACGATATAACATATAACGATATCAAGACGAGGACTCACGCCTCCAAATTATCACTGTGCGTGGAATTTCTTCCTCACCGCTAGCTTTATGATATAACAATACCAAGGATTATACATGAACACCATGTCCCACTGTGTTATAAAACCGTGACAGACAAGTATAACTACCAGATCCGGCCGTACCAATAATACAATGCAACCAAAACACGGCCGTCACGGCAAGTGCGAGCCGACTCATCGGATACAAGGCCGGCCACGCGGTGACCGGCAAGTACGAGGGGTGACCACGAGGACCAAGGTCAGATCACGAAACCGTCACTATCTTCGAGCGGCAAGCGCGAGGGTGACTACCGATACCAAGGCCGAATCACCACGCGGGGCAAATACGAGAGCCACCACCGGATACCAGGCGAACAGTAAGAAACCTCAACGATCCAACCGCCCTCTATCGAGACGCCAGAACACAGAACACCACACTTGCACAACAAAGGCTATTATCACAAGCATAGGCAAGTTTCACAACAACAAGCATAGGAATGTTTCACCACAACAAGCATAGGCAAGTTTCACATCACTCAAAGTACCTTCATTTTATGCCAAAGTCCGGTTTCAACTCCTAAAGTACTACGTCGTTAAATTCTTTAAAAGAGATCCATTACTTATCAAAGTCACCCGATACGTAGTATTAGAATGACCAACCCACATTCCTTTTCAAAATCAAGTAACAACATTCTTTTCCTAAGTTCGGTTTGCCTAGTTTCAATTACTCAAGCTTCTCATTTTCAAATGGTTTCATAGTTCATAAACTTAATCACTTGATTCCTTTTTAGAACAATTGAGTAATATAAGTCTCACGTGAGAGTAGGTTATTCTTGTTTACAACATTCTTATTACAATGACCATGATCTAGAAAATGTAATATCATTTTGTCTCATCTTAGTTTCTATGCATGGAGGTTTCTACCGGTTTTAATACGATACATCATTATTCAATACATTTTCCTTTATTAACGCCGCAAAGGGTCCTGTCGATACACATTACGATTTCAAATCAAGAAACATTATCCCTTTAAATAAAACCAAGTACTCATTACTCACGAATGAGGTTTCACACAAACATCCACATTAAAACAAATAAGTTAAGTCTCTTATCTTATAAGATCAAGTCTCTTAACTTCTAACATCAAGAAACCATTTTCTTTACCTCTTAAGACATTATATCTAACTCCCATAAAGCTAGTATAACTCTTTTTAAAACCTTTTAAAACAAAGTGTTACTCTCCCTTCCAAAACGATTTATAAATCTTTTGAAATACATCAAGTTCTTTATTATAACAAGTCAGTTATAATTCACATCAGTTACCTTTTAAAACCACAAAGTATTTTCTTACCTACATAAAGTCGTTATAACCAACTTCCCATAAAGTCGTTATAACACTTTATGTTTTAAGAACAATCAAACACGATTAACACATGACGTCTACCGCTACATAGTTCACACATATCATGCTAGAAGAGATAGGAAGAGGTTCACATACCTCGCGATGATTTAACGACAATACGCAAAATGCTCCAAGTACTACAACCTTGCTAGCCCTTTCCACTCCTCGAGTAGAATACGCTACTCTTAGTACTTTCACCTATAAAGGCCACAAACGTCTATTAAATCTTAAACACAAGTTCCCATCTTTCTACGTAAAATTCGAAGACCTCCCCGCAACAAACAGAAATCTCCTCTTCATCGAGGTCGGCTACAAAGCCAACCGTGGGTTAACACGCCTAACGGACGCTGCATAATTCTACTACACGGTAATGCTACATAAGTCTCTCAGAATACAACCTAGGTAATTACGATTCTTCTTTATTATCCTTCTATGTGATTCTTGTTCAATTCTTCATTCTTGTGCTTAAGTCAAAAGACATTGCCATAATACTAAGTTCAGTTCTATATATAGTATACAACACTATATATTCAACACTTATGTAATTTCCAATTACAATAGGGACAAGATATTTACCTCGATAAGCCCAAAATTATCCGAGTTTAAAGTCGCTCCGAGCAAGGTTTAGCTCCTCCTCCGAAAGTGCTCCAATCCTCCAAACAACCCTTAGAAGTTCTACGCAACTTACTCCATACTTCAACAACGGGTGAAGATTTTCCTTAGGGTTTCGTGTAGAGGCTAAGGAAAGTATAATCGTATTTTCAGGTTTTTCGTACAAAGGGTACTTTGGAAAGTACTACAAGGTATTTGGGCTAAAGTATTTTGGACATTATAACAATACTTAGGAGAGTATTTCTATACCACAACAAAGGGTATTATACGAAAACAACTAGGCTAGTGGGTACCCCACGCCAAGGCACCACAAAGGGGAAGCTCTCAAAGGGGAAAGGGTGTGGTGGACGAATTTCACAAGGGAGGGAGGAAGAGAACTTCAAGACTTAGGCAATTTGTGGATGAAGAAAGTCTTCACAAAGGGGAGCTATTTATAGCAAAACCAAAGGCCAACCAAGGGCCAAGATCCTTCCAAGTGTATAGCAAGTGTAAGGGCAAGATTAAACCAAGTGCACCCTAAACCATACTCCACAAAACACTCCACAAAACAAGCCACAAAACAAGGCACAAATCAAGGAGCCAATTGGCCAAGAGAACGTGACCCATTTCGTCCAAACCATGCCATGGTTGCCGTCCAAGCCTTCCAATTGAGGGTGACAAGTGTAAGCCTCTCGTTGATCCAAAATGTTTCGTCTCTCGGAAAAATCCGCAAAAATATAAATGACATAGCGGAATTTTCCTACGAAAGCTGGGAAACGTTTCGAAAAACGACTCCTTTCGGCACTTGTGTACAAATTTCGAAACTATGCCTACTTAAGGCTCAAATTGTACACGTACGCCCTCACGTACATACTCTGGAAATACGGGGTATAACAAAATATTAAGGATATCTTGGTTTTCAAAAGTTAAGAGACTTTAAGTAAGTTGAAAGTATTATTGATACTTGTTTTGTTGGAAAGTTTAAGTCTCTTGGTTATAAAGAAGTATGTAAGTTGCTAACGTATAAAGCTAGTATAACGGCTTTATGGGAAGTTGGTTATAATAGCTTTATGGAAAGTTAAAAAGAGTGGTTTACTTTAAGTAATTTAAGTATGTTAAATGACTTGAAATAACGAAAGGCAAATTGATTTAAAGGCATCAATTGCTTAAGGTTTTAAAAGAAAGAAGTCACTTGATTTAGAAGCCCGAAAATGTATTTTTCTAAAAGGTATTGTGACTTGTCTTAAAATGTAGTTATGACTTGATACTACGGTTATTAGTATCTTGAAAGTTTTATATGAAAAAGAGTCATTTTTAAAAGAGTGGAAGTATGTAGTACTTGGGTTAAATTCCCGAAATTTTATAAAAGATATGCTAGTGCCTTAAGTAAACTAAAATGAGAGTGTGTATGAATAAGGCTAATAAGAAGTTAGGAGGATTTCTTAACTTGCTTATTTATTGTATAATAAGCCGGTAGTGTTTATGTTATGTGTGATAAGCCGGTAGGGCTTATGTTATGTATGATGGTCGGTTGAGATAGGGTAAGAGTATAAATGAGGGGTAAACCCCCAAGACGTTATACCACCTTCTCCAGGGTAAGAGTATAAATGAGGGGTAAATCCCCAAGACGTTATACCACCTGCTTCAGGGTAAGAGTATAAATGAGGGGTGAACCCCCAAGACGTTATACCACCTGTTTCCGTGGATTTGCTACCCATGATGCGAGGAATACCTCATGCGAGTCCTTGGGCTTATGCGGTGAAATAGTCCCGTGCGGTACTGACCTATGCGAGGAATACCTGCGTCCGCACGACCTATGCGGGTGAAATAGTCCCAGGAGTAGGATTGCTTAATGATACTGCGGGCGGATGGTTCTGCTTTGATCGTGAGCTTCCTATTTTTATGTTGCACGTATACTCCTAGTTACTCGTTGTTAGTAAGGCCCTGTCTTGTTAATTGAGTTATCATACACATTTCGCTTTATTATAGACTTATGATTTCATTCTGATGCTTCACATATTTGGTACATGTTGTACTGACCTCCTTCGGGGGGCTGCGTTCATGCCGCAGGTAGAGTACAGGTTGCTGATCCTCGCTCTTAGGATCACTATTCAGCTGTTGAGAAGCTCCTTTATTTCGGAGGCTTATCCCTGGTATTGTCGGTTGTTGTACATTCAGGGGTATGGCGGGGCCCTGTCCCGCCAGAGTTGTTATTCTTAGAGGTCTGTAGTCACATTGTGGTTTGGGTTGTAAAGGAAAAAAAATGTACTGTTTTATTTGTATAGTTTACGGAAGGTGGCCTTATCGGCTAGCCTGTTGTTATTTTATGTTTCAGCATTTTATCAGTTGTGTATGTTCCGCTGCTATTCTCTGATGTATACCGAAAGGGGTGCCCAGGTAGGGCACCAGTCACGGTCCCGGGGTCGGGTCGTGACACATTCAATGGCCAAGATCAAGACAAGTGGGGGGCAAGTGGAGGGTGAGGATTTGGGCAAGTGTCCTTATCCATCTACTACACAAAGTAGCCTACCTAACCCTTGACCAAAAGAAAGGCAAAAAAAACGCCCCAATGTTTCGTCCAAATGACCTCCCACTTGAGGGTGACAAGTGTCGCCCTCTCGTTGGTACAAAATATTTCATCTCTCGAAAAAATCCGCAAAAATTATAAATGTTGCAGCCGTATTTTTCCCTTCGCAAAGTCCGGAAAACGTTTCGTCGGAAAACAATTCTTTTTGCTAGTTGTGCACAAATTTCGACCCTTATGCCTACTTAAGGCTAAAAACTTTTGTACGTACGCCCTCACGTACATACTCTGGAAATACGGGGTATAACACCGACGTTCGGAAGATTTTTCGTCGGAAAAACAATTCTTCCTTTCGTACCCTTTTCAAGTCTTGAGCTCCTTATGTACACTCTCTTAAACATGTCCTTGAATTACGGGGTGTAACATTCTTCCCCCCTAAGAAACATTCGTCCCCGAATGTTCTTTCGGAGTCCAATTTAATTAGATAGCGACATAGTCTCCTTTTACTACACCCTTCATACAACATATGCCACCCATGGTCACATAACAATACTTATACTAAGATGTCAACCTTGGCTCTCACGAAGCCACCTAGTCCATACTCATAATGACCTTAAAGTTTGTCATAAACATCTCTACTAGGTCTACTAGGGTCTGACGACTGTATCATCACCGGGCAAATCTCATATACACGCTCAGCTACCACCCAGACACCCAATGGTGTAGCTACCTCGAAAGGTCCTTACGGATTCGGGCTTTATTCCTTTACACTTGGTTGTTATCTTTCTTACTGGTCGTACTCTTTCCATACTTCCAACTCATACTAGCATACATACATAACTTCCATACCGATTCTGGCCCCCAATCTTTTGGAGTCACTCTTTTAAACAACATAAGGCCATCTCCGGCTTTCACGACCTGGTTCCGGTGGAACGCGTCCGCGAACCCGTAAAACAATTAACTAGACTTGGGCCTTGCACCCTCGTGACCCTGTCACGTAGCAGAACTACTACCAACTGATCCCACTACATTTCAGGCTATGGGGTGATCCTCAATAGGTCCTCACCCCGTCCCACCGTCCCAGTTAACTCTTATTCTTGGTCTATAATAAATCTTTCTCCCCGAGAAGACCTTGTACATCTAAGGTCTCAGCGGTCATCAATATTATTAGGCTCGCAATTTCCATGCTCCAAGCCTACCTTACCCGTCCTCCAGTAAACGGGTACAAAAAAACTTCTCATAATACCATAATCGTGTCGTCTTGATCACAACAACCATTACCTACTCTATACGGACCTCATCCGTACAATTCTCTGTAAGCCTACTACGCAGCTTAATCTATTAACATGACATTCCGTTAAGTTCCTTAACATGGCTTCTTAAGGGTTCACTACCCTTCGGGCGACTCATCCTTTCCCAATTATCTCAAAATAAAACATAAGACCTTGGCGAGAATTCATTAACTGTTCCATACCTTCCCGGTATCTAGTTAGTCTTTACCAACTCCTGGTAATCTAAAATCATTCTAGGCAACACGCGTCTGACCCTCATAGATAACTCCGTATAGATGTATGTCACAATACCAACTATACTATAATCATTACCAACCTGGATACGCAATCCACATAGTCCTTCATGGGTCACTGCTGCCTTTCTCGTAGCTGCAATCAACATAACTCGTTAGGGAGACGACACAAAAACACTCTATCGCGCGATCTCGAGTGAGAAGAATGGAAACCAATCCTAAATGTCATGCAACCTCCTCGATTATTGATGTAGTGCACAACACACCGATAATCAAGACTTACTAGACACTGCGTAGACACTTTCCGAGGACTAAGCGCTCGATACCACTCTTGTCACGACCCGACCGGGCATCGGGGCCTACCGGCACCCTTCTAATCATACAACATAATAAACTGCGGAAGATAAATAACACTTTTTTTTTTAAAACCAAGGCCAAGTCGATAAGGCTGCCATAACATAAAAATTTCCCGAAAGGGCTACACTGTTTAACAAAGTAAAAACAACTCTAGCCAGTCCATTACGGATGAATACGGACCTCTAAGATTTGAACAAATACTATGACGGACAAGGCCCCGTGCCCACGAATATACATAGCCATGACAACTCGGGAACATTGAGCCATCTCAAAATCTTTGAACCGGGATCCTAAGCTCGCGAATCCACAATCGTGTACCTAAACTGCGGACATTTAACGCAGCTTGAAGAAGTCGATCAACAATGCCGAATATGGAACGGAAAATAAGGTACATTAAACAAATCATAACTGTACAAAAGAATGACGAGGGCAAGTATAAAAGGGTACATACGGATCCTACCGTGTCATTACCATCTCGTGAACTTAATCGTACCTTATTATCTTTTCCCATTTTTCAATAAAAGTTATAGTCACATTCTTACGTACATACTTAGGAAAAATCGTCAAGTTCATTACCATATAACTTACTTATCTTTCATAACATAATCCGTCCCTTTATGGAGGGACGCATTTACTACCCGGCCCAATCTGGGACGCGATCAAGTCACACAAATATCAAAGCGTGCCCGTGGAATTCCTTTCTCACTGCCGGCAGTTTATGACATAAATCATACTCATGTGACGCGCCCGTGGCATCCTACCTCACTATCGGCGTACACATATACAATACATATATATATACCTCCTGCCCGTGGAATCCTCCATCACTGCCGGCAGCCGTAGGTGTAACATATAACCAGGTGACACGCCCGTGGCATCCTACCTCATGTCAATCAGACACGTATACAATATATATATATATATATATATATAGCGACGCGTGCTCAAATCCTCATCGTATAAGCATGGCCATAACGTGCACTCGGCGTCCTCATCATAGGTGCAGTCTTCAGGGAGCTAGCCCATGGAATAAGAATATAACATGCCCGGAATCCTCATCGGTACATGTCTTCATGGGAGCTAGCCCGTGGAGTAATATTCGTACATGCATGGTCGCATGCCGGAATCCTCATCGTATAAGCATGCTATGGGTAATAAAACAAATCGAATCTAACCCGCCTCCGGTCACATGCCGGAATCCCACATCGTATAAGCATGTCGGATCAATCATAATGGAAGCATACCCGTGGAATCCCACATCACCGCCGATGCGTCCAAGTAAACTTACAACAAGACAAGGCCTCAACCGAGAGTCACGACAACGTAAACATATAATACTTGCACTCAAAGATATCACAAGAAAACATAGGCAAGTTCATTAAATCTTTAGACTTCCATTTTTATAAACTCATGGCACTTTCGTTTCACATAAAAATCGAATTTAACCCAAAGTACTACACCTCTACTCCTTTAAAATGACTCTTTTTCAAATAAAACTTCCAAGATACTAATAACCGTAGTATCAAGTCATATATACTTTTCAAGACAAGTCACAATACCTTTTAGAAATACAATTATAGGCTTCTAAATCACGTGACTTCTTTCTTTAAAACCTTAAGCAATTGGTACCTTTAAAACAATTTTCCTTCTTTATTTCAAGTCATTTCTTTGCTTACATTCTTGAAGAAAACCATTCTTTTAATCTTCCATAAAGTTGTTATAACCAACTTCCCATAAAGTTATAACTCTTTATGTCTTAGACAAATTCATTCCTTTTATAACCAAGAGACTTATACTTTCAAATCAAATCACATAGCTTTCAAAATACTTCAAGTCTCTTAACTTTTAAGAAAACAAGTTTCTTAACTTAGAATATCATGCTTCTTAACGTTAGAAATCAAGCTTCTTAACTTTAGAAATCAAGTCTTTCCAAATCAAGTATTCTATACTTTTAAAACAATTCATTTCTTCCTTTAAGAATCAAGTCCCATAACTTGAAAAATAAAGTCCCTTAACCTTTTAAAAATTTGAGGTTCATAGTCTTAAAACTTCATACGCAAATTCTTTTAAATTAAGCAACATATACTTTGGTGCGCTGTGAATAAGTTATACTTATTTATAACGATCTTAATCGAGTAGCCATAATCTAGAAAATGTAATAAAATTTTGTCTTATCTTAGCTTCTATGTAGATGGAGAATTCTACTCATTTTAACTTAATTGATTGTCATTACATTTTCCTTTATTAACGCTGCAGTGGCTTGTTCGATTCTTATTCTCATTTGTGTCGTAACTTAGCCAAGTCAACTTGGCTCCAAATACCTCCTAACGACTCTTACCAACATCCCCCATAAGACTTGGTAAGAACTTAGGATACCTTAGACATAACCTTTACGTAGAGTAAATCAACATACATACCTCTTAACTTCTAAGAGTAGAAGGAATCATGAAATAGTACTACATGTATATTCCATACATAGAATCATGTCAAAAGAAGGAAGAGGTTCACATACCTCGCGACGATTATCGACAAATAGCAAAATGCTCCAAAGTACTTCAACCTTGATAGCTATTCCATCCTTCAAGTAGGATACGCTATACTTAGCACTTCAACCTATAATGGCCATATCGTCCATTAACCTTAGCCGAGCGTAGAATATTCTAAGTGCAAAGTCACTAAATTCTACGGAAAATCGGACAAAGACTTCCTTTGTTTCTACATACTTTGCCACCTTTTTCAAGGCGAATTCAATAATCAAACACGCCACATTTAAGGCCCAATAATTCAGCTAACCAAGGGGATTACACCCTTGCGGGGCGTGTAAAATTCCGCCACAATTGATATCAAACTAGTCCACAATACAAATGCCAATTTCGCCAAAAGGTGCAACAACTTATCAACCTTTCCAATTCCTTTTCAATCCAAGTTCTTAGGTCTAACATGTTATATAGTCATAAACAACTTCAACCACTACAATTTCCTTCCTTATATAACATGTGACGACTTATACTTATAATCAACTTGAATTGTAATCTTAAGGATAAACATACTAGTTTCGGATTAGGGTTCCAATAGCCAATATACCTATCAAACTTCATAATATAAACATCTCATGCTTGCTAATATCCATAGCTACAACAATAAGTAATCTTAATTACTAAAACGACAAGAATTATACCTTTACAAGCCCTTAAAATTTCCAAGATTCAAAGTCGCTCCTTAGCAATTCTTAGCTCCTTTCCTTTACGCTCCAATCCGATATTTGAAGCCTTTAGAAGCTCACAACCAACTTCTCTTCCATTTTCAATCAAAACCTATGAAAATGCCTTAGGTTTTCGCCTTGCGACTAACGTGAAAACGCCGTTTTTCCGAAATCTTTCTATTGAGATATCCTTACAATACCCTTAGGGACCTTGGGTTAAAGTCTTGTGAATAATGGATCAAAACTACAAAAATTTTGTGTGAGAGGGACCTTGAACCCGTGAGCCCTTTTTCTTGGCACAATGATCTCTAAATTTTTTCTAAGTGTTTGAAGACTTGGTCTTGCACTAGTGTGTATATAAAACACAATGAAGGGTCAAGATTATAACAAATGTGTGGCTAGGATGAAGAACATTAATTAAATAGCCAAGTGGACGAGTTGACTTGGTCAATATTATCAAGCTAGCAAGACTTATCATCGTCAATGGTCAATGACCACTTTAGCCTTGCAAATTTCGTCCAACACCAAGTGGGGGGTTCACGTGTTGCCCTCCCATTCATCCATAAAATCAGTAACCTCGTGGGTCCCAAAACGTAAAATTCTCGGGTGGGCCCGCGTGACCAAATCGTAAAATTAAATTTCCAAAATGATAATAAGTTCCATACTCTTCAATTAATGCATTTTAAGAATCTAATTCTCACCGAACATTTCTCCTTTCAGAAGCGTTCGGAAGATTTTCGTCGGAAAAACAATTCTTCCTTTCGTACCACTTTTCAAGTCTTGAGCTCATATGTACACTCTCTTAAACATGTCCTTGAATTACGAGTGTAACAAAATGATAATCTCGAATAGATGGAGCTATCCAAAAACTTGGAGCAAGGTCCTACACTGCGGATCACCCAGCTGCGTCTAAACTGCGGCGTAACGGCCCGCCCGAAGGAGGTCAGTACGAAAAATGTACCAAATATGTGAAACTGAAAATACTGTAATGAAATCATAACAATCTATACAAAACAGGAGACATGTATGATAGCCAAACTACAGTACATAATACATAAGCAGTCATATCAAGTCAGGGACGCATGCCCTCAAAGTCACTACTCAAATATAACCATGGGTCTCACGCCCATAATATCAACCATGCCCGTGGAATCTTTCCTCATTGTCGATCCATGATATAATATAACACAAATAAGCATTCATGAACACCAAGTCACACCTGTGTCCTAAAAGCATGCGGGCAGTAGGAAAACAAACCACGGATCGGCTGCGTCATAAAGCGAGAGGCAAGTATGAAAGCCAACTACCAGATCCATCATGCGTCAACAATCGGCCGGGCAAATGCGAAAGCTAACTACGAGATCGGCTGTCGCCACGAGATATGGCCGGGCAAGTGCGAAAGCTATCTCAGGAGCCTCAGTACCAAAGCGTAATAGAGCGGCGGGGCAATGCGAAAGTTATCTACCGATCCGTCCTACGGCATCGACCAGCGGGCATATACGAAAGCTCTCTACCAGACCATCATGCGTCACTAAATCTCATGGAGGGCTAATCCATGGAATAACAATTTCCAACATGGTCACATGCCCCGGAATCCAACATCGTATAAGCATGTCCATGGGGTAATACAAACAAATCCGCGAATCTAACCCGCTTCCTGGTCACATGCCCCGGAATCCTACATCGTATAAGCATGTCCAAGGAGTAATAAAAACAAATCCGGGAATCTAACCCGCATCCTGGTCGCATGCCCCGGAATCCCACATCGTATAAGCATGTCCAAGGATCAATCATAATGGAAGCGTACCCGTGGAATCCCACATCACTGTCGGTACGTTCAAGTAAACTCACAACAGTAGACAAACCTCCAGTGAGTCGCGGCGTAAAAATATAATACTTGCACTCAAAGGCTATCACAAGAACACATAGGCAAGTTCATAAAATCTTTAGACTTTCATTATCATACAAAAATGAATTTCATTTTATAAGCTCAAGGCACTTTCGTTTTATAAAAAAATCTGGGATTTTAACCCTAAGTACTATGTACTTTCATTCTTTTCAAAAGACTCATTTTTATATAAAACCCCAAGATACTAACACCCGTAGTATCAATGCATGTCTATTTTTCAACTAAGTTACTACATCTTTAGAAATTCATTTCAAGACTTTGAAACCAAGTAACTTTAAATTTCACAACCTAGGAAACTCATGCCTATGAATCAAATTAGACAATTTTCTTAACCTTCCATAAAGCCGTTATAACTAACTTCCCATAAAGCCGTTATAACCCTTTATGGTTTTAGACAAATTCATTCTTTTTATATCCAAGAGACTTATACTTTTAAAACCAAGTATCACATACTTTCAAATCAGGTTTCTTAACTTTCAAAATACTTCAAGTCTCTTAATATTTAGAAATGAAGTTTCTTAACTTTCAAAATACTTCAAGTCTCTTAATCTTTAGAAATCAAGTTTCTTAACTTTAGAAATCAAGTTTAGGCTGTCACGACCCGAACCCGGGCCCGTGACTGGTGCCTTACCCCGGGCACCCTAGTGATACAACATCAGAGAAAAACCAGCGGAAATAAAAACTCAAGAATGAAAACAGTGAAATAAGAAAGTAGGCTAACCCAAACGGTTACCTTTTTTTATACATAATTTAAAACTTGAACAGTTACATCCCATACAAACCTGCCCACAACAGTGCTACAGACCTCTAAGAATTTTGAAACCATAATGACGGGACAGGGCCCCGCCATGCCCCTGAATATACAAAAGTCTACTACTTCAGGGAACCGTACCACAGGACAAGCTTAGGAGATATGGAGCTTTCAGAGAACCGAACAGCGATCCTAAGAGAGTGGATCGACAAGCTACGTGCCTCAACTGCGGCATGAGCGCGGCCCCGAAGGAGGTCGATAACAGTACAGTATGTGAAGCGTAAAATCAGTAAATGAAATCATAATAGTCTATATAAAGCAGGAGACATGTATGATAACCAAATTACAACACCACAACTTAAAAGCAGTCATATCAAGATAGGGACTCATGTCCGTGAAATCATCACTCAAATACAACCCGGGAATTTAACGCACGAAGGCGCATGCCGGCGATCTCACCTCGGTATAAGCGTGGCCTGGAGCCGTCCTAGTGGGCCCATACGTGGACTATCCAACGTGTCGGTATGCCCAAAGGAGATAACAAGATAACAATCCTTGTGAAGCATACGTGGGCTACCCAACGTGTCGGTATGTCCAAACAACTAACAAGAGAATACTCACCGTGGAAGCATACGTGGGCTACCCAACGTGTCGGTATGTCCGATCAAATAACAATAACAACACCCCTAATGGAAGCACACCCGTGGGCTACCCAACGTGTCGGTATGTCCATCAATCAACCAGATAGCCGGCCCTCCAACGAGAGGCGCGGTAGCACATAAATACAACACTTGCACACAGAAGCTATCACTACAAGCATAGGCCCGTTACACACAACTCAAGGTACTATAAATATTTCTTAACACAATGTCAAGTATACCATTTAAAACCCAGTACTTAACCCCTTTAGGATCAAGATACTCCTTCCTTTTATATACATGTAACTTATGTTTTTCCATCAAATGATGTTGAATATTTGAAAACTATTTACTTCAATTTTACAAATTTCAAGTTACCATTTTAAATCTAATAATGAAACCATTTCTTTATTTTCATAAAGTCGTTATAACTAACCTCCCATAAAACTATTACAACACTTTATGATTAATAAAACAAGTCAAGACAAAATCATGCCTTTCTTTTAAACCAAAATACTTCAAATTCTTAAGTCTCTTTTCCTTTAGAAAATCGAATTCCTTACTTTGGGATTTTTAAGAAGATCAAAACTTGATTTCAAAATTCTCATTAAACGACCATGATCTAGGAAATGTAATGCCATTTTGTCTTATCTTAGCTTACATGCAGATGGAGGTTTCTCCGGTTTTAATATGATTAATGTCATTACTTCTTTCCTTTAATCGACTGCGTTGGCTTGTTCGATCCTTATTCCCATTTCAAATTGTAACGTTATTCTTTTAAAAACCAAGTATTCATATCTCACGAATTAGGTTTTATACTTTTCAACACCATTTAGGTCAATTACAAGTCACGTCTCTTATCTTTTGAAAACAACAAACCATTCTTTAGCTACATAAAGCGGTTATAACAAACTTCCCATAAAGCCGTTATAACACTTTATGTTTTAAACCAACCAATTACCACTATAAACATTTATGAGACCAATAGGGCTCATTCTTTAACTCACCAAGTACCGTTACTAACGGATAAGACTTAACTACTATTTTCACACTGAAGCCCTTAACACTTCATATCAAGTCAAGGCACAAAGGAAATCAAATTCCTTTAACACTCGCGTCTACCGCACTATATATTTTACAAATAGTCATGCTGAAGAGGATAGGAAGAATCACATACCTCGCGACGATTGTCGACAATAAGCAAAATGCTCCACCGTATTATCGCCCTTAAGTAGAATATGCTACCGTAGTACTTCAATCCTATAAAGGTCATGAAACGTCTATCAAAACTCTAGCGAACGTAGAATCAACTAAGTGCAAAGTCCCTAAATTCTACGACAATTTGGACTGCACTTCCTTTGCTTCTACTAACGCCACCTTTGTTAAGGTCGAATTCAATAACCCAACGCCCCACAATAATACAAAATAACCCAATACTTTCCATCCCATTCTTGGCCAACCATAAACCAATTCTTAAATCCCTTTCAATACTTTCCAATCCAAGTCCTTAGGTCTAACATGATATCTAGCCCTAGACATCTTCAATTACAATCTTAAGGCTAGCATGCCCATTTGATTTTAACAAGACAACAAGATCCAAATCTATACAATATAAAAGCGACCTCGGGCTCAATTCTATACTACTACAATATAACCTTAGGCTCAACTCTAAACTACTAAAATAAAACAAGCCTCGGGCTCACATCTATACTACTAAAATAAACAACCTTAAGCTCATAACCAAGAAAGGAAACTCTTACCTTAAGGAATAGCCCACAAAAGCCCCTTTTTCTTCCACCTCTTTCGTCAAAATCGCCCAGCGTTACTCCACAAGTTTACCCACACTTTTTCTTCTTGCCGCTCAACAATCTCTCTAAAGCTAGGTTTTCTTCCAAAAACTAGAGAGAAGGGAGAGGGTTTTTCCATGGAAGGGTTTTGAAATGAAATGGCCAAGTCTTCCAAGACTTGGCCTAAAATAGGCCCTAATATGGTCAAAGGGATGGGAGGACACTTGTCACCCTCCTTAGGTTTTTAACAAAATATCTCACGATTTCACCTTTTATCGCGAAAAAACTCGCTTTGGCGCCGCATTCCACTTCCAGAAAATGTTCCAAGAATCGGCGCTGACTCGCATTCAGCGCGCATGGCTCTGCAACCCCGGACCCCAGAACAAGCGGCGCGCGGCCTGCATTCGGCGCGCGGCGCTACCTGAGCAAAAAGCTGCCGCTTGCACTGCGCAAACTTGAAACTTCCATAACTTTTGACTCGATGTCCAAACGACGAGCGGTTTGTTGCGTTGGGATCTAGATTTAACGGACTACATTAGGCCTTTTAAACACCTCGAAATTCTTAACAACTGGGGTACAACACTCAAGGCAAACTCAAAATCCGCCCAACACGTGTTGTCAACTTATCTATCAACTTTTTACATCTTAAATTCCTTGGTATGTTCTTATCTAACTCCTTGAATTTACTGGGTGTAACATTCTCCCTTAGAAACATTCGTCCCGAATGTTCCTTCTAAGACTCCAAAGCAGACGCAGGTATAGTCTTCACTACTCCACTCATGAAAGAATCGGTTATGCCACTCATGGACTTATCACTAGAAAAAATACTCCCACATACTATGTACTTGACAAGGATCATCAGTAAAATCTTTTACTCTAGCCGGCCTTACCTCTAAGGTCTCGATTGTTATAAATTCTAAGGTTCAAAACTTCTCATCCTCGGACTTACCCTTTTCACTAACCGGGCTTCTAAATCACATTTTTACACGAAGCTATTCGAACATAACAATTAACACATCACCATAACAACAATGCATACTAGTCTCTAGAGGGTTAAGAATATACCTGTAACTACTGCTTCGCTTTCTCTTTCTGCCGTTCTACTCATGTTCCTTCCTGCTTGCGGCACAAAGGAGGAGATGAATCACCATCGATCCGAAGGCTGAGTCTCTACATCCGTGCTATCTCTGGTTGGACAATTCCTCGCAAAATGGCCCTGCTGGCCGCATACAAAACAAACCCCCATTCCAGCACGACACTCCCCACCATGGAGCCTACCACAACGGCCACAACGAGGTAGGGGTGGTCCCATCTGACTAACGTCCTCGCTCCCAAAAACACGACACAGGAGCCCCGACCGCTCTCGAATTTCTGAACGTCCGAAAGGCGTGATGGAGCACTCTGTCTTGGCGGTAAATAACTAGCTCGCTTCGAGGTTTGCCTCGAAGGTCACCAGAGGACTCTCTGTCTGGCCCTCTTCTCGCGATCTTGGTTATTCCGTCGACCTCACGTTCCTCACTGCTGCGCATAGGCTGGATGCGGGCAATGTCCATTCCGGTGAAGAGCTACGGTGTGCATCCTCCGCTAAATAATCATCGAGTCGGTGACATAACGGTGCACTCTATCCTCCATATTGGCCACCAAAGCGGGGACATACCGCCAATGAGTCAAACTCTACATTGTACTCCCCGGTATGCGCCTCTTTGTCTTAGCATCAAAAATCTGTCGGCCGTGCCTCTCAAATACGTGGAGGCAAGAAATGGAGAAAGCCTCGGAGAACTCACTGACTACCGGAGGTGCATGTTCCCCGGGACAGCTCGCGAATCAAACGATCATTGCAGTATCACGCAGCCGATGTGAACCCAAAACCACTGACTCGATCTCCGAAGCCTTGATCACTTTCACGATCCGATAGCTGTCGGATGAACTCCGCGGATCATCCTCCCTCGACCGTAGAACTCGGGTGGGCTCTGACTCGGAAAATCCGTAGCCTCAAACTATCGACCTCGGGTGAACTATGGGTACTCAGAGGCTGCTGCGTCGATCTATCCTGCGTGCTCGCCACGATCTCGGCCAATAATCGGGCCGTCTCGCGTAACCCATCTCCTGCGCGGTGCGCGGATGGAGGCTCAGTGCCGTAGTCTCGGGAGAGACCGATCTTTGCTGCTACTACTCGCGACTCGCGCCTTGCCCTTCGGGCTCGGTTGCCTTGCGTGGAGGCATCACGGTATACAAAGAACACGTCGAGAGAGTCCAACTTATAACACCGATCTAAGGCACGATCTCGAGTGAGAAGAATGGAAACCAATCCTAAATATCCCATAGCCTCACGATTATTGATGTGGTGCACAACACACCGATAATCAAGACTCCCCGATACTGATGCGTAGACACTCTCCGAGACTAATCGCTCGATACCACTTTGTCACGACTCAACGGGCAGTGGATCGTGTCTTACCCTGCACCCTAGTGATACAACATCGAGAGAAAAACCAATGGAAATAAAAACTCAAGAATGAAAGCGATGAAATAAGAAAGTAGGCTAACCCAAACGGTTACCTTTTTTTACATAATTTAAAACGAGCAGCTACATCCCATACAAACTGCCCACAATTACTCTGGACCTCTAGAATTTTGAAACCATAATGACGGGACGGGGCCCGCCATGCCACGAATATACAAAAGTCTACTACTTGAGGAAGTACCACGTGACAAGCTTAGGAGATATGGAGCTTTCAGAGAACCGAACAGCGATCCTAAGAGAGTGGATCGCCAAGTTACGCACCTCAACTGCGGCATGAACGCGGCCCCGAAGGAGGTCAATCAGTACCAAGTATGTGAAACTGTAAAATACTGTAAATGAAATCATAATAGTCTATATAAAGCAGGAGACATGTATGATAACCAAATTACAACACCACAACTTAAAAGCAGTCATATCAAGATAGAGACTCATGCGGTGAAATCATCACTCAAATACAACCGGAATTTAACGCGCACAAAGGCGCGTGCCGGCGTCTCACCTCAGTATAAGCGTGGCCTCGAGCCGTCTAGTGGGCCCATACCGTGGACCATCCAACGTGTCGGTATGCCCAAAGGAGATAACAAGATAACAATCCTTGTGGAAGCATACAGTGGGCTACCCAACGTGTCGGTATGTCCAAACAACTAACAAGAGAATACTCGCGTGGAAGCATACCCGGGCTACCCAACGTGTCGGTATGTCCGATCAAATAACAATAACAACACCCTAATGGAAGCACACCGTGGGCTACCCGGCGTGTCGGTATGTCCATCAATCAACTGATAGCCGCCCTCGGCGAGGCGCGGTAGCACATAAATACAACACTTGCGCACGAAGCTATCACTACAAGCATAGGCGTTACACACAACTCAAGGTACTATAAATATTTCTTAACACAATGTCAAGTATACCATTTAAAACCCAAGTACTTAACCCTTTAGGATCAAGATACTCTACCTTTTATAAACAAGTCACTTATGTTTTTCCATCACAAGAAGTTCAATATTTGAAAACGAGTTACTTCCTTTTCCCAAAATCAAGTTACCATTTTAAATCTAATAATGAAACCATTTCTTTATTTTCATAAAGTCGTTATAACTAACCTCCCATAAAACTATTACAACACTTTATGATTAATAAAACAAGTCAAGACAAAATCATGCCTTTCTTTTAAACCAAAATACTTCAAATTCTTAAGTCTCTTTTCCTTTAGAAAATCGAATTCCTTACTTTGGGATTTTTAAGAAGATCAAAACTTGATTTCAAAAATTCTCATTAAATGACCATGATCTAGGAAATGTAATGCCATTTTGTCTTATCTTAGCTTACATGCAGATGGAGGTTTCTCTTGGTTTTAATATGATTAATGTCATTACTTCTTTCCTTTAATCGATTTGCGTTGGCTTGTTCGATCCTTATTCCCATTTCCGAAATTGTAACGTTATTCTTTTAAAAACCAAGTATTCATATCTCACGAATTAGGTTTTATACTTTTCAACACCATTTAGGTCAATTACAAGTCACGTCTCTTATCTTTTGAAAACAACAAACCATTCTTTTAGCTACATAAAGCGGTTATAACAAACTTCCCATAAAGCCGTTATAACACTTTATGTTTTAAACCAACCAATTACCACTATAAACATTTATGAGACCAATAGGGCTCATTCTTTAACCACAGAGTACCCGTTACTAACGGATAAGACTTAACTACTATTTTCACACAACGAAGCCCTTAACACTTCATATCAAGTCAAGGCACAAAAGGGAAATCGAATTCCTTTAACACTCGTGCATCTACCGCACTATATATTTTACAAATAGTCATGCTGAAGAGGATAGGAAGAATCACATACCTCGCGACGATTGTCGACAATAAGCAAAATGCTCCACCGTATTATCGCCCTTAAGTAGAATATGCTACCGTAGTACTTCAATCCTATAAGGGTCATGAAACGTCTATCAAAACTCTAGCTTCGAACGTAGAATCAACTAAGTGCAAAGTCCCTAAATTCTACGACAATTTGGACGGCACTTCCTTTGCTTCTACTAACTTGCCACCTTTGTTAAGGTCGAATTCAATAACCCAACGCCCCACAATAATACAAAATAACCCAATACTTTCCATCCCATTCTTGGCCAACCATAAACCAATTCTTAAATCCCTTTCAATACTTTCCAATCCAAGTCCTTAGGTCTAACATGATATCTAGCCCTAGACATCTTCAACAATTACAATCTTAAGGCTAGCATGCCCATTTCAGTTTTTAACAAGACAACAAGATCCAAATCTATACAATATAAAACAGCCTCAGGCTCAATTCTATACTACTACAATATAACAGCCTTAGGCTCAACTCTAAACTACTAAAATAAAACAGCCTCAGGCTCACATCTATACTACTAAAATAAACAGCCTTAGGCTCATAACCAAGAGAAAGGGGAAACTCTTACCTTAAGGAATAGCCCACAAAAGCCCCTTTTTCTTCCACCTCTTTCCGTCAAAATCGCCCACCAGCGTTACCCACAAGTTTACCCACACTTTTTCTTCTTGCCGCCGCTCCTTCTCCAACAAAAGCCCCTTCTCCTCTAAAGCTAGGTTTTCTTCCAAAAACTAGAGAGAAGGGAGAGGGTTTTTCCATGGAAGGGTTTTGAAATGAAATGGCCAAGTCTTCCAAGACTTGGCCCTAAAATAGGCCCTAATATGGTCAAAAGGGATGGGAGGGACACTTGTCACCCTCCCTTAGGTTTTTAACAAAATATCTCCTGATTTCAGCCTTTTATCGCGAAAAAACCCGCCTTGGCCAGCCGCTCCACTTCCAGAAAATGTTCCAGCAATCGCGCTGCAACCCCATGGACCCCAGAACAACGGCGCCGCGGCCTCGCATTCGGCCGCGGCTGCACTTCAACTGAAATCACACTGCGCCGCCACGCACCAAACTTGAAACTTCCATAACTTTTGACTCGATGTCCAAACGAGCGGTTTGTTGCGTTGGGATCTAGATTTAACGGACTACACATTAGGCCTTTTAAACACCTCGAAATTCTTAACAACTGGGGTACAACACTCCAAGGCAAACTCAAAATCCGTCCAACACATGTTGTCAACTTATCTATCAACTTTTTACATCTTAAATTCCTTGGTATGTTCTTATCTAACTCCTTGAATTTACGGGGTGTAACATAGGCAATCCAAGTACAACTAAGGAATTGATCATTTAAGGAGTAGGACTTACTTTCTTTATCATAAGGAATCATGCTAGAAGAAGAGGAGATGGTTCACATACCTTTTCGGCTTAATCCAAAAGCTAAGTCGAATACGCCGCACATAGAATTGTCAACCTATAATGGCCACAACACGACTATCAACTTCTAGTTTCTAACGTAGATTAATACTAAGTATATGGTCTCTTATTCTACGGAAAATCGGGCAGCACCTCCTTTGTTTCTACATACTTTTCCACCTTATTCAAGGCCCGATAATCAATAACCAACATGCCACATTTAAGGCTCAACAAAGTAGTTAACAATAGGGGATTACACGCTTAATCAAGACGTGTAAAATTCCGCCCCACAATTGACATTAAACTAGTCCAAAAATACAATGTTCATTCGGCAATTAGGGACAACAATACCAATTCTTTTCTAATTTCTATTCAATCCAAATTATTTAGTATAACATGTTATAAAGCCGCAATTGATTATAACAACTATAATCTTCAAGTAGATAACATGCGACGATTCTAGTTAACGACCAAATTGTAATTCAATTTCAAATGACTCAACATGTCATTTTCGGATTTGAGCTTCCAAATTTCCATAACACTTATCAATCTTCATAATACATATCACATGATCATTTCTAACTTATAATAACATGGAATCTTCAATTACAAAATTAAGACGAAGATTATACCTCATTTAGCCCAAATATGATCCAAGATTACAAGTCGATCCTTAGCAACTTTAGCTCCTCTTTTCGACGTTCCAATCCACTCCAAGCAACCCTTAGAAGCTTATGAAGAACTTATCTTCAAGTTCCAACTTCAAAGTTGAAGAACTCCTTAACTTTCCGCCTTGCGACTAATACGAAAACGCCATTTTTCCGGGATCTTTCTTGTTATACCCCGTATTTCCAGAGTATGTACGTAAGGGCGTACGTATTATAATTTAAGCCTTAAAGTAGGCAAAGGTTCGAAATTGGGCACAAGTGCCAAAAGGAGTCGTTTTTCGACGAAACGTTTTACTAAACTTGCGAAGGGAAAATTCCGGCTATGTCATTTCTAATTTTTGCGGATTTTTCCGAGAGACGAAACATTTTGGACCAACGAGAGGGTGACATGTGTCACCCTCACATTGGAAGGAAGTGGGCGGCAAAGTGGGCGAAATTGTGGCTTGTTTTGTCAAGTAGTTGGTAGGATATTTTTGGTGGTAGATGGATAAGGTGTACTTGGCTTGATCTTGGCCTTACACTTGCCTAACACATGGATTAATCTTGGCCATTGGTTGGCCATTGCTTGACCTATAAATACCCCTCATGGTTGATGAACTTCTTCATCCAAAATTGTTCTAAGTGTTAAATTCCTCCCTCCCCTCTTAGTGAGAGCTTTCGTCCACCACACCCCCTCCCCCCTTTTGAGAAGGCCCCTTGGCCGAGAGCCTCCCCCTCCCCCTTTGTGGTGTCTAGACGTGGGGTACCCCCCCTAGCCTAGTTGTCTCGTATAAATACCCCCCTTTTTGTGGTATAGAAATACTCTCCAAGTATTGTTATAATGCTCAAATACCTTGGCCCAAATACCTTGTAGTATTCCCAAGGTTACACTTATACAAAAGCCCAGAACATACTTGTTACACCCCGTATTTCCAGAGTATGTACGTAAGGACGTACGTAGAAAATTTGAACTTGAGAATTAGGCTTGGCCGAATTAACTTTGTTCACAACACCCGGTTAGAGTCGGTTTCGACGAAAACGCTTTCACACTTTCGTAGGGAATTTCCGGCTATGTCATTTTTAATTTTTATGGATTTTTCGAGAGACGAAACATTTTGGATCAACAAGAGGCGACACTTGTCACCTCTCATTGGAACACCTTGGGCAGTAAAGGGGTTGGCCGAATGGCCATTGTTTGGTCAAGGGGTTGGTAGGATATTTTGGTGGTAGATGGATAAGGTGCACTTGGCAAGATCTTGGTCCTACACTTGCCTTGCACTTGGCAAGATCTTGGCCATTGGTTGGCCTTCACTTGACCTATAAATACCCACCCCTTTGTAGACTAATTCATCCACAAATTGCCTAAGTCTTGAAAGCTTCTTCCTCCCCCCTTAGTGTAGTGTCTTGCCGAGAGCCCTCTCCCCCTTGGCGAGAGTTCCCCTGTGGGGTAGGCCGAGGGTATACACTCCCTAGCCTAGTTGTTTCGTATAATACCCCCTCTTGGTAGAAATACTCTCAAAAGTATTGTTATAATGCCCAAATTACCTTAGTCAGATACCTTGTAGTATTCTAAGGTTATACTTATCTGAAAAGCCCGTAAATACTATTATACTTCCTTCATCCACAAAACAGAAACCCTAAGGAAAATCTCCATAGTTAGTTGGAGTATTAAGTAGAAGTTGGTTAGAACTTCTAAGGGTTGTTTGGAGCGGCCTGAGCGCACGAGTAGGAGCTAAACCTTGCTCAGGATCGACATTTAAACTCGGATAATTATGGGCTTATCGAGGTAAATATCTTATCCCCTATTGTAATTGGAAATTACATGTTGTTAGATTATATAGTTGAAGTATACTATATATAGATCGAACGTTGTTATCGGCAATGTCTTTTGACTTAAGCGAATAATAAGAAACCTTTTGAAAGAAGAATACCGAATCAGATTTACATAGGACCGTATTCTGAGACTTGTGTAGCTTTTCGTGAAGTAGAATTGTGCGTCCGGATTAACGTATAACCCCTCGGTTGGCTTGGTAGCGGCCCCGATGAGGAGGATATTTCTGTTGCGGGGAGTACGCCGAATTTTCTGTAGAATGTTCTACGAAGGGATCTAAATGTTAATGAGCGCCTTGTGGCCTTATAGGTTGAAGTACTACGTGTGGCGCGATCTACTTGGCTTAAAGGGCAGCCACGGCGAGGTACTTGAGCGTTTTGCTATTAGTCGATACTCGTCGCGAGGTATGTGAACCTCTTCCTATCTCTTCTAGCATGATATGTGTGAACTATATAGTACGGTGAGCGTCATGTGCTAAATGTATTTGATTGGATTAAAACATAAAGTGTTATAACGGCTTTATGGGAAGTTGGTTATAATGACTTTATGTTGGTAAGAAAATACTTGTGGTTTTAGAAGGTAATCGATTTGAACTATAATCGGCTTGTTATGTGTTAATAAAGAACTTGAAGTATTTCAAAAGATTTTTGAATCATTTCGAAAGAAGAAGTAATACTTGGTTTTGAAAACTTAAGAGTTATACTAGCTTTATGGGAAGTTAGGTAATAACGCTTAAGAATGTTTCTTGATTCGAAATCGAATGTGTATCGACAAACCATCGCAGCGTTAATAAAAGGAAATGTTTTAATAGATTAAGTATTATTAAAACCGGTAGAAACTTCCATCCGCATAGAAGCTAAGATGAGACAAAATGATATTTCCTAGATCATGGTCTTTGTAATAAGATTGTTATAAACAAGAATATCCTACTCATATAAGGCTTATGTTCTCATTGTTTAAAGGAGAATTATATTCTTAAATGAATAAGACTATGAACTACTAAACCTTTCTAAAAGGCAAACTTGAACATTGGAAACTAGGCAAACTTGAACATTGGAAACTAGGCAAACTTGAACATTGGAAATTAGGCAAACTTGAACATTGGAATAGAATGTGGCTACTTGATTTTACAAAGAGAAATAATTGATTTACTCTAAAAAGATAATCACTCTATTTTTCATATACTACAGGTATTGTGTGGTTTTTGTGAAGTAACGTATCTTTTAAAGATTTAATGTATGAAGTACTTTGGGGATAGGTACCCGAACTTGTTAGTAGAAAGTACCTTGTGTGAATAACTTGATTGTATTAGGTTTGTGATAGCCTTGTAATACTTTCTTGTTGATTTGATAAGTAAGCATGTTAGGATGCTACGTGTATTAGTATCTTGTGATTATTGTGTAAGGGTGTCACGACCCGAACCCGGGCCCGTGACTGGTGCCTTACCCCGGGCACCCCAGTAGTCATACATCAGAGAAAATCAGCGGAACATAAATCAATAACATGGAATAACAGAAGTATAAACAATAATCTGTGAACACTTGCCTTTCGGCATATATATAAACAACAACTCTTTCAACATGAACAGTTTAATCCTTTTTACAAACCCTGCCCACAACAGTACTACAGACCTCTACGAATGATATGACAACAACGACGACGGGGCCGTCATACCCCTGAATGTAAGCACCTATAACAACAGGGGACTATACCAAGATAAGCCTCCGGAGGAACGGAGCTTCCCAAACGCTGAACTGTGACCCTAAGAGCGAGGATCAACGACTGGTGTACCCTTACCTGCGGCATGAACGCAGCCCCCCGAAGGAGGTCAGTACAACAGGTACCAAGTATGTGAAACTGAAAATACTGTAAATGAAATCATAATAGTCTATAACGCAGGAGACATGTATGATAACCAAACTACAGTTTACAATTAAATAAGCAGTCATGTCAAGTCAGGGACTCACGCCCTCAAAGTCATCACTCAAATATAACTATGGGTCTCAAGCCCATAACATCAATCATGCCCGTGGAATACCTTCCTCACTGCCGGCAGTTTATGATAGAAAAGCACCAAGGAATACACATGAACAGCAGGTCCCACCTGTGTCCAAATAAAACAGTACAGGGTAAGTACGAAGGCATAGCCGACTACTAACACCCACAGTACTAACAAGGTCATAAACTGTATCATGATATCTGTCTAGACCGTCACATGATCAAAGCCGTCGCCGCCGCTCGCAATATCAAATGCGCGCGTCTAGCCTCGAACTCCCGCAGCTCCGATAGGCCAATCTCATAGGCCGCATGAGGTATAACCTCGCGTCGGTAGCTACTCCGGCATCGCCCCGACTCGCGATCCGCATGGCCGCATAGACCGCATGACCATAAAGGCCGCACACTAACCTGGAACTCTCGTAGCTCCGCATAGGCCCCCGGGACCCGCATGAGGTATTCTCGAATCATGGTCCTGCATCGCTGAGTCTACCCCGTCGGAGGCGCTTAACCCCGGAAACACGGTGAGTGGTATAATACCAACATAACGGTTTATCGCTTAAACAACATAAGCACAATCAAGGAAAACCCTTTACACAAACATCACGAATACTAACACACGTAGCATCCTAATATGATTACTTATCAAATCAACACGAAGGTATTACAAGGCTATCACAAACCAATATAATCAAGTTATTCACACATAAGGTACTTTCTACTATATGATTAACGAGATCGGGTTTTTATTCCCAAAGTACTTTATACAATAACTCTTTAAAGATACGTTACTTTCACAGAAGTCACAATACGTAGTATATGAAAAATAGAGTGATTATCTTTTTGAAGTAAATCAAAACACTTACCTTTGTAAAATCAAGTAACAACATTATTTTCCAAACGTCCAAGTTTGCCTAATTTCAAATGTTCACGTTTCTTATTTTAGAAAGGTTTCGTAGTTCATCGTCTTATTTATTTAAGAGTATAATTCTCTTTTAAACCATCTGAGAAACATAAGCCTTATATGTGAGTAGGATATTCTTGTTTATAACAATCTTATTACAACAGCCTTTATCTAGGAAATATCATTTTGTCTCATCTTAGCTTCTATGCGGATGGAAGTTTCTCCGTTTTAATAATACTTAATGTCAAAACATTTCCTTTTATTAACGCCGCAGTTGGTTTGTCGATACACATTCTGATTTCCGAAATCAGTAAAACATTCTTAAGCCGTTATACCTAACTTCCCATAAAGCGAGTATAACTCTTAAGTTTTTCAAAACCAGGTATTACTTCTTTTAAAATGATTCAAAAATCTTTTGAAATACTTCAAGTTCTTTATTATCACATAACCAGCCAGTTATAGTTCAAATCGCTTACCTTTTAAAAAACCACAAGTATTTTCTTACCTACATAAAGTCGTTATAACTAACTTCCCATAAAGCCGTTATAACACTTTATGTTTTAGACCAATCAAATATATTTAACACGTACGCGTCATCGCACTACATAGTTACACACATATCATGCTAGAAGAGATAGGAAGAGGTTCACATACCTCGCGACGACATCGACTAATAGCAAAACGCCCAAGTACCTCAAACCGTCGGCTACTCCTTGCCACGTGATCGCGCCACACGTAGTACTTCAACCTAAAAGGCCACAAGGCGCTTATTAACATCTAGATCTCATCGTGGAAAATTCTACGTAAAATTCGGCAAGACTCTCCCGCAACAACAGAATCTCCTCCGCTATCGGGGCCCGCCACCAAGCCAACCCGGGGAGGGGGGTTATACGTCTAATCCGGACGTGCACAATTCTACCTCACAGAAAGCTACACAAGTCATCAGTAATACACCCTATGTAATTACAAAGACTTCTTCTTCAAAAGGTTTCTTATTATTCAGCTTAAGTCAAAAGACATTGCGATACTACGCTCGCTATATATATAGTATACTTCAACTATATAATCAACAATCATGTAATTTCCAATTACAATAGAGGGACAAGATATTTACCTCGATAAGCCCATAAGTATCCAAGTTATAATGTCGATCCTGAGCAAGGTTTAGCTCCTACTCCGTGCGCTCCAAACAACCCTTAGAAGTTCTAACCAACTTCTACTTAAATACTTCAACCAACTATGAAGATTTCCTTAGGGTTTCGGTTTGGGACAAAAAAAAGACAAAAGGTAGTATTTCCGGGCTCTACGTATAGAGGTAACTTTTGGAATACAACAAGGTAAAGGCTAAGGTATTTTGGGCATTATAACAATACTTGGAGAGTATTTCTACCAAGAGGAGGGGTGTATTATACGAAACAACTAGACTAGGGGGGGGGTACCCCATGGCAAGACACCACAAAGGGAGGGAACCTCGCCAAAGGCCACGAAAAGTGGGGAGAGGAAGCTCTGCCAGAGCAACAAGAAGGGAGGAGAGGGTTTCAAGCCTTGGACGTTTTTGGATGAATGAACTCTTCAAGCCGAGGGGGGTATTGATAGCAAACCCCAAGGCCAACCAATGGCCAAGATCAAGCCATGTGCAAGGCAAGTGTAAGGCCTAGATCGCCAAGCGCACCCTAACCCTACTCCACCAAACATGGCACAAAACAAGCCACAAACAAGGCCCAAATTATGGACCAATCGCCAAGGCCAACCAACCCTTGACCGCCTCTAAATCGTCCAATGAGGGTGACAAGTGTCACCTCCCGCTGGCCCAAAAATATTTCGTCTCTGAAAAATCCGCAAAAATATAAATGACATAGCCGGAATTTTCCCTACGAAAGTCGGAAACGCTTTAAAAACGACTTAATCGGGTGTTGCACAAAGTGAAAATCGCCAAGCCTACTTAAGCTTCAAAATTTTTCTACGCACGCCCCACGCATACACCGGAAATACGGGTATAACATTCTCCTCTCTTAGAAACATTCGCCCCGAATGTTCCTTCTAAGTCTCAAACAAACGCGCCAAGATAGTCTTCACTACTATACTTACGAGAACAATCCCGCCACACATGGCCACGTAAACACCCGCAAATACCTCCATCCAAGTCCACGAGGAAACACCTCTAACATTACCACAAACACCTCTCTCCGGGTTCTAAAATATACTTCCTTCGCACCTTCTCCTTACAAAAGAAATGATCACATCTATGCTCGCCATACATGCTCGTTTCTCCCTTTACTCGCCGTGATACCACTTTTGTCACTTTGCCGCGAGGTTCTAGTGTCACCCGCGACCCAACAATTGGTACCGGCTGCACGCGATCCCCGAGGTCGTCAGACACTAATCCTTACCACATTTCAAAGCGACTTCCAAAACTCGGGTCACTATCTCTAACGTGGTCATCATTAATCGAACACTGATGGATCTCCGATACTTTCCCGATCATAACAATACGAAAGACCGGACGTACTGTCTCCTAAGTCGGACGTCAAATGCTAACCTATAGGCAACCTGGCCTATTCTTCACATGAACCCAAAAGGGCCCAAGGTAACTCGGGCTAAGTTCCCTCTGTTTCCCAAAACTCGTCACACCCAACCCGGGGTGGTACTTGCAAGAAGACCGACCATCAACCTGAACTCTAAGCGTCGTCGCCGATTATCCGCACGATTTCTCTGAGCTGCCAGAACCTCTTCTAGACAAGCTTTACCCTATCCACAGTCTGTTGGAACAAGCCTGAACCAACTATCTGAATCTTGCCAACATCGAACCAATCGACCGGCGACTTACACATCCGCCCCTACCAGGCTTCATAAGGCGACATACGAACACTGAAATGGTAACTTAAACTCTCCCTCCACAGGAGACAACAATCCCCACAACTACCCCGGAAATCCACACACTGGCCCGAGGGCGAATGTGGATTCGAGACTCACCAGTTCTTAACCCCGCTGGTAAAACTTCCAAACAAAAATAGTCGTACCACTGGCTCCATCGTCATATAAGGTGAAGGTAGGCACCTGCAGCCTTACAACCTTTCTCGATAAAATCAACAACGCCGAGTAAACGGTCTTTGCTAGAAGACAAGATGGTTGACCTCTCCGCCCGACCATCGGTCGAACGATCCACGAATTCCAGACAATTGGTTAACTAAACTTGGGCCTAACACCTCGTGATTCTACCACAAGGCGGACCACCACAACCGACCCCACCACCAAACATGCCGCGGGTTGACCCGCAACGTGGCCTCAACCCGACCCGAACGCCGCAAAACGCTAGCTCCCAAGGAAAACTCTCACTAATCATGTTACGAAACCTAGCGGTCTTCTTAGCTCAACTACCCTCTTTCATTCCACACTACTCGGACTTATCACACAATAAATCTCACGCACTAAGCACTGATAAGGATCAAACATAACACTACACCTTTCTCGAGCCGCCTTACCTCTAAGGTCTCTACGTATAAAACTCTAAGGCTCACACCTTCTCTATCCCCAAAATCTTACTCGGTTAACCCACCATGATTTCTAATCACAACTAACACATCGCTATCGTAACATAGAACTTAAGGTATAATCACATTATCACAAATACAGATCTATATAGGTTTAAGGATATATATATATCTATCGTTTCACTCCTTAGTCGCTCTAATCAAACCCGCCTGCAGGCGCATAGCTAAGGAAGATGACTAACTACGCACCGATCCTGAAGGCTAAGTCCTCCTAAGGACATTCTCACGATATCGGACTCGACGGCCAGAAACGAGCACCAACAAAAGACGACATTCCGGAATGACGCTCACACATCGTGAACCTAAGCCCTCGAGTTCGACCACCTCGCATACCTAACGCCCCGAATCCGGAAGTCCACTCAGACCGCGAGGTGCATATCTAATCTGGCCGCGAGGCGACTTGCCTCGAGAGTTACTAAAGGACCTTGCCGCTCGCCCTCTCCGCCGCCCTTCGTTAACCCATCGATCTCACGCTTCTCGGCCACTGCGTATAAGCCCGCATACGTGCCATGCTCAAGCTTCAATCAAGAATTATTCTTGCACAACCCTCTCTTAGATAGTCATCAAGACTCGCGGTACATCGGTATACTCTCTGGTAACCACATCCATAGCTAGTAACAGGGTCGCCTCTTTGCAATCTATATTCTATGTCCCCGGTCGTGGAACTGAAGGTTCAAATATCATGGCCGCAGTAGGAACTGTCGCCGTCGTGCTAAACTCTGCTGGGGCTAGTGACGCCGCAGAACTCCCAAATGAAGCACTACCCGGTGATGATTGGGCCTGCCCTCGTAACCCTCAGACTTTACTCGCAGCCTCCCACGCTTTGTCCTCCCGGGTTGCCCTACGCGGAGGCATAACGGTAAGGGAAAGAAATACGTTAGAGGGTCCAACTTACAACACCGCTCTAAGGCACGATCTCAGAGTGAGAAGAATAAAAACCAATCCTAAATATCCTATAGCCTCACGATTATTGGTGTGCACAACACACCGATAATCAAGACTTCATCGATACGGTGCGTAGACACTTTTCGAGGATTAATCGCTCGATACCACTTTTGTCACGACCAACCTGGCCCGTGGATCGTGCCTTACCCGCACCCAAAGAGTCATACATCGTAGAAAATCAGCGAACATAAATCAATAACATGGAATAACGTAAGTATAAACAATAATCAGGAACACTTGCCTTTCGCATATATATAAACAACAACTCTTTCAACATGAACAGCTTTAACTTTTTACAAACCCCGCCACAACAAGATTACTGCACTTACGAATGATATGACAACAACGACGGATGGGCCGCCATACCCCGAATGTGGCACCTATAACAACAGGGACTATACTAAGATAAGCCTCCGAGGAACGAGCTTCCAAACGCTGACTGGACTCCTAAGAGCGAGGATCAACGATCGTGTACCTACTTACGGCAGATGAACGCAGCCCAAGGAGGTCGATAACAGTACCAAGTATGTGAAATCAAAATATCAGAAATGAAATCATAATAGTCTATAACGCAGAGACATGTATGATAACCAAACTACGCCACAATTAAATAAGCAAATATGTCAAGTCGTGACTCACGCCTCAAAGTCATCACTCAAATATAACTATGGGTCTCAAGCCCATAACATCAATCATGCCCGTGGAATACCTTCCTCACCGCCTAGCTTTATGATAGAAAAGCACCAAGGAATACACATGAACAGCAGTCCCACTGTGTCCAAATAAAGCAAGACAGTAAGTAATGGCAAGGCATAGCCGACTACTAACACCTACAAGATTAACAAGGTCATAAATCAGATCATGATATCTGCTTCTAGACCGTCACATGATCAAAGCCGGTCGCCGCCCGCAATATCAAATGTGCGCGTCTAGCCTCGAACTCCCGCGACTCGCATAGGCCAATCTCATAGGCCCGCATGAGGTATAACCCCGCATCGAGGGTAGCTACTCCCGGCATCGCCCCGACTCGCACCGCACGGCCACATGCATCGCATGACCATAAAGGCCGCACACTAACCTCGAACTCGTAGCTCGCATAGGCCCCCGACCCGCATGAGGTATTCTCGAATCATGGTCCTGCATCACCGAGTCTACCCCGACGGAGGGCGCTTAACCCGGAAACACGGTGAGTGGTATAATACCAACATAATGGCTTTATCGCTTAAACAACATAAGCACAATCAAGGAAAACCCTTTACACAAACATCACGAATCACTAACACACGTAGCATCCTAATATGATTACTTATCAAATCAACACGAAGGTATTACAAGGCTATCACAAACCAATATAATCAAGTTATTCACACATAAGGTACTTTCTACTATATGATTAACGAGATCGGGTTTTTATTCCCAAAGTACTTTATACAATAACTCTTTAAAGATACGTTACTTTCACAGAAGTCACACAATACCCGTAGTATATGAAAAATAGAGTGATTATCTTTTTGAAGTAAATCAAAACACTTACCTTTGTAAAATCAAGTAACAACATTATTTTCCAAACGTCCAAGTTTGCCTAATTTCAAATGTTCACGTTTCTTATTTTAGAAAGGTTTCGTAGTTCATCGTCTTATTTATTTAAGAGTATAATTCTCTTTTAAACCATCTGAGAAACATAAGCCTTATATGTGAGTAGGATATTCTTGTTTATAACAATCTTATTACAGCAGCCATGATCTAGGAAATATCATTTTGTCTCATCTTAGCTTCTATGCAGATGGAAGTTTCTCGTTTTAATAATACTTAATCACAAAACATTTCTTTTATTAACGCCGCAGTGGTTTGTCGATACACATTCGATTTCCAAATCAAGAAACATTCTTAAGCCGTTATACCTAACTTCCCATAAAGCTAGTATAACTCTTAAATTTTTCAAAACCATGTATTACTTCTTTTAAAATGATTCAAAAATCTTTTGAAATACTTCAAGTTCTTTATTATCACATAACCAGCCAGTTATAGTTCAAATCAGTTACCTTTTAAAACCACAAGTATTTTCTTACCTACATAAAGTGTTATAACCAACTTCCCATAAAGCCGTTATAACACTTTATGTTTTAGACCAATCAAATATATTTAACACGTACGCCTATCGCACTACATAGTTACACACATATCACGCTAGAAGAGATAGGAAGAGGTTCACATACCTCGCGACGATTATCGACTAATAGCAAAACGCCCAAGTACCTCAAACCGCCGGCTACTCCTTAAGCCACGTAGATCGCGCCACACGTAGTACTTCAACCTAAAAGGCCACAAGGCGCTTATTAACATCTAGATCTCATCGTGGAAAATTCTACGTAAAATTCGCAAAGACTCTCCCCGCAACAGCAGAAATCTCCTCCTCTATCGGGCCGCTACCAAGCCAACCGGGGTTATACGCCTAATCCGGACGTACAATTCTACCTCACGTAAAAGCTACACAAGTCCATCGTAATACACCCTATGTAATTACTGCTCAAGACTTTCTTTTCGAAAAGGTTTCTTATTATTCAGGCTTAAGTCAAAAGACATTGCCGATACTACGTTCAGTTATATATATAGTATACTTCAACTATATAATCAACAATCATGTAATTTCCAATTACAATAGAGGGACAAGATATTTACCTCGATAAGCCCATAAGTATCCAAGTTATAATGTCGATCCTGAGCAAGGTTTAGCTCCTACTAAAGGCGCTCCAAACAACCCTTAGAAGTTCTAACCAACTTCTACTTAAATACTTCAACCAACTATGAAGATTTCCTTAGGGTTTCGGTTTGGGACAAAAAAAGACAAAAGGTAGTATTTAAGACTCTACGTATAGAGGTAACTTTTGGAATACAACAAGGTAAAGGCTAAGGTATTTTGGGCATTATAACAATACTTGGAGAGTATTTCTACCAAGAGGGGGGGTGTATTATACGAAACAACTAGACTAGGGGGGGTACCCTGTTATACCCCGTATTTTCAGAGTATGTACGTGAGGGCGTACGTATTAAATTTTTTTGCCTTAAGAATTGGCTTTGGTTCGAAATTTGGGCACAAGTGCCGAATAGAGTCGTTTTCGACTAAACGTTTCCCAGCTTACGTTGGGAAAATTCCGCTATGTCATTTAGTATTTTTGCGGATTTTTCCGAGCGACGAACATTTTGGACCAACGGAGGTGACACTTGTCACCCTCATTGACTAAGAAAGAGGAGGCTTGGCCTTGGCCGATTGGTTCATGGTTTTGTGCCTTGTTTTGTGGCTTGTTTTGTGCCATGTTTTGTGGAGTAGGGTTAGGTGCACTTGGCTTGATCTTGGCCTTACACTTGCTATACACTTGGAAGGATCTTGGCCATTGGTTTTTTGGTTTTGCTATAAATACTCTCTTTGAAGACTTCATTCATCCAAAAATCTTCCAAGTCTTGGAAACCCTCCTCCCTCTTGTTGACTCGCCCAAGAGCCCCTCTCCCCCTTAAAGTTTGGCTTTGGCCGAGAGGCCACCCCTCCCCTTGTGGTGCCTTGCCGTGGGTACCCCTAGCCTAGTTGTTTCGTATAATACCCCTTGTTGTGGTATAGAAATACTCTCCTAGTATTGTTGTAATGTCCAAATACCTCGCCCAAATACCTTTTAGTATTCCCAAGGTTACACTTATACAAAAGCCCAGAAAATACGATTATACTTCCTTTAGCCTCACAAAAACGAAACCCTAAGGAAATCTTCACCCGTTGTTGAAGTTGTAAGTAGAAGTTGGTTAGAACTTCTAAGGGTTGTTTGAGCGCCGAGTAGGAGCTAAGCGTTGCTCGGGATCGACTTTATACTTGGATAATTTTGGGCTTATCGAGGTAAACACTATCGTTCTTCTATTGTAATTGGAAATTACATGTTTGAATATATAGTTGAAGTATACTATATATAGAACTATACTTAATCTTGTGGCAATGTCTTTTGACTTAAGCTCAAGAATTAAGAATCGAATCGAATCAGAATTACATAGGATCAGACATACAGAGACTTGTGTAGTATTATCGTAGTAGAGAATTGTACACGCCCGGTTAGGCGTGTAAAACCCCGTTGGCTTGGTAGCCTACCGATAGAGAAGGAGATTTGGCGCCGTGGCGGGGAGCGCCGAATTTTCTCAGAGATTATGGAACGTTGAGATCTAGATGTTAATAAGCGCCTTGTGGCCTTATAGGTTGAAGTACTACGTGGAGTGATCCACTTGGCTGGAGTAGCCGGTTTGAGGTACTTGAGCGCTTTTGCTATTAGTCGACAATCGTCGCGAGGTATGTGAACCCCTTCCTATCTCTTCTAGCATGATATGTGTGAACTATGTAGTACGGTAGACGCATACGTGTTAATCGTGTTTGATTGTTCTTAAAACATAAAGTGTTATAACGGCTTTATGGGAAGTTGGTTATAATACTTTATGTAGGTAAGAAAATTCTTTGTGGTTTTAAAAGGTAATCGATGTGAATTATAATCGCTAGTTATAATAAAGAACTTGATGTATTTCAAAAGATTTATAAATCGTTTTGAAGGAGAGTAACACTTGGTTTTAAAGGTTTTAAAAAGAGTTATACTAGCTTTATGGGAGTTAGGTATAATGTCTTAAGAGAGGTAAAGAAAATGGTTTATCATGTTAGAAGTTAAGAGACTTGATCTTATAAGATAAGAGACTTAACTTATTTGTTTTAATGTGAATGTTTGTGAAACCTCATTCGTGAGTAATGAGTACTTGGTTTTCTTTAAAGGGATAATGTTTTATCGATTTGAAATCGAATGTGTATCGATGCACCACCGCAGCGTTAATAAAGGAAAATGTATTGAAAAATGATGAATTGTATTAAAACCGAGAAACCTCCATCCGCATAGAAACTAAGATGAGACAAAATGATATACATTTTCTAGATCATGGTCATTGTGAATGAGAATGTTGTAAAGAAGAATAACCTACTCTCACGTGAGACATATATTACTCAATTGTTCTAAAAGGAATCAAGTGATTAAGTTTGGGAACTATGAAACCATTTGAAAATGAGAAGTTTGAGTAATTGAAACTAGGCAACCGAACTTAGGAAAAGAATGTTGTTACTTGATTTTTAAAAGGAATGTGGGTTGGTCATTCTAATACTACGGTATCGGGTGACTTTTATAAGTAATGGATCTCTTTAAAAGAATTTAACGTATGTAGTACTTTGGGGGTTAAAACCCTGACTTTGGCATAAAATGAAAGTACTTTGAGTTGTGGAAACTTGCCTATGCTTGTTGTTGTGAAACTTGCCTCGCTTGTTGTTGTGAAACTTGCCTATGCTTGTGATGATAGCCTTTGTGCAAGTGTGGTATTTACGTATTCTACCGCTCTCTCGATAGAGGCGGTTGACTTATTGATAACTTACTCGACGTCTTTGGCGGTGATGGAGAATTCCACGTATGTTTCCATTTTGATTACTGTCTTGTTGTTGATATCACATGGACATGTCTACACCACGCAGATTCCGGCACGCGGCTACGCGCCGTTGATTACCCGATAGATGGTTATTACCGCAACATGGACGGTCTACACCGACGCAGATTCCGGCACGTGGCCACGCGGCAGGTTGACCACCCAAAGATATTGTTATTGAGGTTACATGGGCATGCCTACACCGGCGCGATTCCGGGGTACGTGGCCACGCGCCTTGTTATTATTGCATCATGGACATGTCTACACCGAGGCGATTCGGCACGCGCCATGACGCGAACATGATGGATGTTGTGGAGCGAGACCCATAGTTATATTTGAGTGGTGACTTTGAGGCGTGAGTCCCCGACTTGATCGCTTTTATGTTGCATCTTGTATTTTGGTTATCATACATGTCTCCCGCTTTTAAGCTATTATGATTTCATTTACAAAGATTTGATGCCACATACTGTACCAGATCGACTCCTTCGGGCCGCGTTCATGCCGCAGTAGAGGTACATCGATCGTGGATCCTCGCCTTAGGATCTCGCTCAGCGTTTTGGGAAGCTCCGCTCCCGAGGCTTATCTTTTGCATGTGTTCCCCGAGTTGTAGGTTCTGTACATTCTGTGGTATGGCGGCCCCGTCCCGCCATAGTCGCCAGAAATCTTAGAGGTCTGTAGAATCGCAAGTGTGGTTGTAAAAGGATTAAACTGTCGGTTTTATGTATATACCAAGGCAACTGCTTTGCTGGCTCGCTTATTTATTATATCTCTTGTTTCATGATTCATGTTTTATTTTCCGCTGGTTTTTCTCTGATGTTGTATCACTAGGGTGCCCGGGGTAAGGCACCAGTAACGGGCCCGGGTTCAGGGCGTTACAAAGTGGTATCAGAGCAGTTAGTCCTCGGAAAGTGTCTGCTGCATCGTGTTCAGTAGTCTTGATTATCGCGTGTTGTGCACCACATCTATAATCGTGAGGCTATAGGATATTTAGGATTGGTTTCATTCTTCTCATTCCGAGATCGTGCCTTAGATCCGTGTTGTAAGTCGACCCTCCGACGTGTTTCGCTTTTTACCGCTATGCCTCTGCGAAGGCAACCAGGCCCAGCGGCAAGGCAGCCGAGGAGCCGCTAGTGGATTCAGAGGAGTACGAGGCGCAGCCCGGCCAAGACTGAGGTAGTGCTTGACGGCGAAGTTTTGCGACGCCGCAAGACCAAAGAAGTTTAGAGCCGCAGCAGCCGGGTCGCCGAGACTACAAGACTGAGCCTCCACCCCACACCGAGCGGGAGATGGGTCACAAGGAGACGGCCCGATTATCGCTGTGGTCAGGCCGATATATGAGGATAGGCCGGACGCAGTCAGCCCAGCCCAAAGAAGACTGTAGTACACCCGAGGCGCATGGGAGGCTACGGATTTCTTAGTTGTAGCCCGCTCGAGTTTTACTGGTCGAGGTCTGAGGATGATCCGCAGGAGTTCATCCGTCAGTTACAGAGGATCATGCAGGTGATCAAGGCTTCGTAGACCGAGTCCGTGATTTTCGGTTCGCATCGGCTGCGTGATACCGCAGTCGATTGGTTTGATTCGTGGGAGCTTTCCCGGGGAGAGCATGCACTTCCACCGCTTGGGACGAAGTTTTCGGGCCTTCTCGCACATTTCTTGCCTCCACAAATGGCGAGGGCTCGGCCGATGATTTTTATGTTGAGGCGTAACCGCGCATACCGGAGTACAATGTGGAGTTCGACTCATCGCCCGTGATGTTCCCGCATTAGTAGCTAGTATGGAGGATCGAGTGCACCGATATGTTACGTGGCTCACGATTACCTAGCGAGAGTTGTTCGGTGTTTTCTTCACCGCATGGACATTGCCCGCATTCGTGCTCATGCACTGGGTGCGGCGAGCGCAGAGATCGACGGTGGACCGCCACAGGTAAGGCCATGACGGTCGGATTTTTTGGCGACTTTCGAGGCGGACCGCCTCAAGAAGCAGACTAGTTATGTACCTCCGCCATTGCAGAGTGGTCCTCCGCAGCCTTTCGACCTCGGGATATTCAGAGCGTGTCGGGGCTCCTGTGTTTCGATGTTCGCGAGTAGGTGTTGGCGACGCGCCACCCCTACCTCGGTGGTCGATGCGGTAGACCGCATTTCGGGAGTGTCGTAGTACCAAGGAGCTTGTTATTCTTGCGCCAACAGGCCATATGACGAGACCTGTCCGACCGGGTAGCGCTGTAGGATAGCACAGACTACTAGAGCAGCGGGCCACCAGAGGTCGCGTGGAAGTTCGAGCTTTAGCGGCCTCGAACCGCCTAGTTTCGTATATCCTTAACCTCAGATACTTGTATGTATTGATGTTAATGATGTGTTAAGTGTTATGTTCGGATAGCTTTGTGCTATAGTGTGATTAAAAATCTGTTAGTGTGAGATGGAAGTGGTAGCTTCCATGATGTGTTCCGTGTCGGCGGAAGTTGAAGTCGCGCCACAGGTGGGTCGGGTCAGCTATGCGGGCCAACCCGCCCCGCTTTCGGCGGCGGTCAGCGGGTGGTCCCGCCAGCGGTGGTCACGAGGGTGCTAGGCCCAAGTTTAGATGACCATCGTATGAGTTCGTGGATACGCTCGACGTAATCATTCGTGAAGGCCGAGAATGGCCTTAGAGGAAATCGAGGTTAGTAAGATGACCAAGTTTGAGGTAGTGACTCCAAGGGTTGGAAACAAGCATTGATCGGTGGTGCGTAGATCGGGAAGAGTTCGAGTGTTCGAACAGGTACGACGAGGTAGGGAGAAATGAACGAGTGTGATCGCTTTCTTTGTGAAATGAAGGTGCAGAGGAGTATATGTTAGACCTTGTGGGAACTTTTGTGATAACAGAGGTGATTCCTCGTGGACTTGGGATTTCGTATTTTGTGCATTTGCTATTTCATGGCCAGTGTGGCATGATTGTTTTCAGACGATAGCAGTGAAGACTATCCGCGCATTGTGGTTGAGATTGAGAAGGAACATTCGACGAATGTTTCTAAGGGAAGAATGTTATACCGTATTTTCGCAGTATGCACGCGAGGCGCACGTATAAATTTTTTTGCCTTAAGAATTGGCTTTGGTTGAAATTTGGGCACAAGTGCCGAATAGAGTCGCTTCGACGAAACGCTTTCCACTTTACGCTGGGAAAATTCGCTATGTCATTTAGTATTTTGCGGATTTTTCCGAGCGACGAACATTTTTGGATCAACGGGAGGTGACACTTGTCACCCTCATTGACTGCAAAGAGGAGGCTTGGCCTCGCCGATTGGTTCATGGTTTTGTGCCTTGTTTTGTGGCTTGTTTTGTGCCATGTTTTGTGGAGTAGGGTTAGGGTGCACTTGGCTTGATCTCGCCTTACACTTGCTATACACTTGAAGGATCTCGCCATCGTTGGCTTTTGGTTTTGCTATAAATACCTCTCTTTGAAGACTTCATTCATCCAAAATCTTCCAAGTCTTGGAAACCCCTCCTCCTCTTGTTGACTCGCCCAAGAGCCCTCTCCCTTAAAGTTTGGCTTTGGCCAGAGGCCACCCTCCCCTCAGGTGCCTCGCTGGGTACCCCAGCCTAGTTGTTTTCAGATAATACCCCTTGTTGTGGTATAGAAATACTCTCCTAGTATTGTTGTAATGTCCAAATACCTCGCCCAAATACCTTTTAGTATTCCCAAGGTTACACTTATACAAAAGCCCAGAAAATACGATTATACTTCCTTTAGCCTCACAAAAACGAAACCCTAAGGAAATCTTCACCCGTTGTTGAAGTTGTAAGTAGAAGTTGGTTAGAACTTCTAAGGGTTGTTTGAGCGCCGAGTAGAGCTAAGCGTTGCTCAGATCGACTTTATACTTGGATAATTTTGGGCTTATCGAGGTAAACACTATCATTCTTCTATTGTAATTGGAAATTACATGTTTGAATATATAGTCAAGTATACTATATATAGAACTATACTTAGTATCGTGGGCAATGTCTTTGACTTAAGCTCAAGAATTAAGAATCGAATCGAATCAGTAATTACATAGATCAGACATTACAAGAGACTTGTGTAGTATTACTGTAGTAGAATTGTACACGCCCTGTTAGGCGTAAACCCCTCGGTTGGCTTGGTAGCCGCCTCGATAGAGAAGCGAGATTGCGTGGCGTGAGGTGCCAATTTTCAGAGATTATGGAACGCTGAGATCTAGATGTTAATAAGTGCCTGTGGCCTTATAGGTCAAAGTACTACGTGTGGAGTGATCCACTTGGCTTACGAGTAGCCGGCTTCGAGGTACTTGGAGCGTTTTGCTATTAGTCGACAATCGTCGCGAGGTATGTGAACCCTTCCTATCTCTTCTAGCATGATATGTGTGAACTATGTAGTACGGTAGACGATACGTGTTAATCGTGGTTTGATTGTTCTTAAAACATAAAGTGTTATAACGGCTTTATGGGAAGTTGGTTATAAATTTTTATGTAGGTAAGAAAATTCTTTGTGGTTTTAAAAGGTAATCGATGTGAATTATAATCGGCTAGTTATAATAAAGAACTTGATGTATTTCAAAAGATTTATAAATCGCTTTGGAAGAGAGTAACACTTGGTTTTAAAGGTTTTAAAAAGAGTTATACTAGCTTTATGGGAGTTAGGTATAATGTCTTAAGAGAGGTAAAGAAAATGGTTTATCGATGTTAGAAGTTAAGAGACTTGATCTTATAAGATAAGAGACTTAACTTATTTGTTTTAATGTGAATGTTTGTGTGAAACCTCATTCGTGAGTAATGAGTACTTGGTTTTATTTAAAGGGATAATGTTTTACCGATTTCGAAATCGTAATGTGTATCGGCTGCATCACCGCAGCTGTTAATAAAGGAAAATGTATTGAAAAATGATGAATTGTATTAAAACCAAGAGAAACCTCCATCCGCATAGAAACTAAGATGAGACAAAATGATATACATTTTCTAGATCATGGTCATTGAATGAGAATGTTGTAAAGAAGAATAACCTACTCTCACGTGAGACATATATTACTCAATTGTTCTAAAAAGGAATCAAGTGATTAAGTTTGGGAACTATGAAACCATTTGAAAATGAGAAGCTTGATTAATCAAACTAGGCAAACCGAACTTAGGAAAAGAATGTTGTTACTTGATTTTTAAAAGGGAATGTGGGTTGGTCATTCTAATACTACTGTATCGGGTGACTTTTATAAGTAATGGATCTCTTTAAAAGAATTTAACGATGTAGTACTTTGGGGTTAAAAACCCGACTTTGGCATAAAATGAAAGTACTTTGAGTTGTGTGAAACTTGCCTATGCTTATTGTTGTGGAAACTCGCCTGTGCTTGTTGTCGTGAAACTTGCCTATGCTTGTGATGATAGCCTCTTTGCAAGTGTGGTATTTCGTTACCGCTCTCGATAGAGGGCATTGACTTGTCGATAACTTACTCGACGTCGGCGTGATGGAGAATTCCACGTATGTTTCCATTTTGATTACCGCTTGTTGTTGATATCACATGGACATGTCTACACCGACGCAGATTCCGGCACGCGCCACGCGGCCGTTGATTACCCGATAGATGGTTATTACGCAACATGGACGGGTCTACACCGACGCAGATTCCGGGCACGTGGCTACGCGCGTGGTTGACCACCCAAAGATATTGTTATTGAGGTTACACGGGCATGTCTACACCGGCGCAGATTCCGGTACGCCACGCGCCTTGTTATTATTGCAGATCATGGACATGTCTACACCGAGGCGATTCCGGCACGCGCCATGACGCGAACATGATGGATGTTATGGGCGTGAGACCCATAGTTATATTTGAGTGGTGACTTTGAGGCGTGAGTCCCCGACTTGATCGCTTTTATGTTGCATCGTATTTTGGTTATCATACATGTCTCTCGCTTTTAAGCTATTATGATTTCATTTACTGATTTGACGCTTTCACATACTGTACCAGTTATCGACCTCCTTCGGGGCCGTTCATGCCGCAGTAGAGGTACATCGATCGTGGATCCTCGCCTTAGGATCTCGCTCTGTTTTGGGAAGCTCCGCTTTCTCCGAGGCTTATCTTTTGGTATGTTCCTCGAGTCAGGTTCTTGTACATCTGTGGTACGGGCCCATTCCGCCATAGTCGTTGTAAATCTTAGAGGTCTGTAGAACTGCAAGTGTGGTTGTAAAAGGATTAAACTGTCGTTTTATGTATATACCAAGGCAACTGCTTTGGTTGGTCTGCTTATTTATTATATCTCTTGTTTCATGATTCATGTTTTATTTTCCACGTTTTCTCGATGTTGTATCACCAGTGGTGCCCGGTAAGGCACCGAATTGGGCTGGTTCATGCATACCCCATGGCAAGACACCACAAAGGGAGGAACCCTCTACAAAGGCCACACGAAAAAGGGGAGAGGGAAGCTACCAGAGCAACAAGAATGAGAGAGAGGTTTCAAGACTTGAAATTTTTGGATGAATGAAGTCTTCAAGCCTCAGGGGTATTTATAGCAAAACCCAAGGCCAACCAATGGCCAAGATCAAGCCATGTGCAAGGCAAGTGTAAGGCCTAGATCAAGCCAAGTGCACCCTAACCCTACTCCACCAAACATGGCACAAAACAAGCCACAAACAAGGCCCAAATTAAGACCACCCGCCAAGGCCAACCAACCTTGACCGCCTCTAAATCGGCCCAACGAGGTGACAAGTGTCACCTCCCGCTGGCCCAAAAATATTTCGTCTCTGAAAATCCGCAAAAATATAAATGACATAGCCGGAATTTTCCCTACGAAAGTCGTGGAAACGCTTCGTCCGAAAAACGACTTAATCGCGTGTTGTGCACAAAGTGAAAATCGCCAAGCCTACTTAAGCTTCAAAATTTTTCACGCACGCCCCACGCATACACCGGAAATACGGTATAACAGCGGGTCACTTTGTCAGGCTTACGTTGTCAAACGTTAAGCCCGTTGCATCGTTATTGTATCACATACCCTCGACTTATTATACCGAGGGCTTGCCACCCTCGATGCGGTCTATACGGCCTATGCACTCCTTGTGACTATGCGAGCGCGGTAGCTCCACGATTGATCATTCCGGTGTTTAGCCCGACGCGGGGATTCCTATGCGTCCGCTGAGACTACGCGGTCTTTTGAGACTATGCCACGCGGAGCCTAGCGGATACCGAGGGTTAGCCGCTCGACGCGGGTATACCTCAGCGGTCCGGGACCATGATTCGAGGAATACCTCACGCGGTGCTGGGTGACCTATGCGAGTCGCGAGAGTTCCAGTGGATAGACGCCAAGACATTGATATTGCGGGCGAAAGTGGCCGCTTCGACATGTGGTGCGCTAGAAAGACCTCGGATACGCTTTGTGGTATTTTTGGTACCGTGGGTCTTAGTAGTCGTTATGCCTTCGCATTTGCCCCGCACGGTTTTATTGTGATAATTTTGAGGCGAGTCCTCGACTTGACATGATCGCTATTTATTGTGAATCGTAGTTTGTTATCATACATGTCTCCCGCTTTATATAGACTACTATGATTTCATTTACGTGATTTATTTTCGCCACATACTTGGTACTGTTATCGACCTCTCGGGGCCGCGCTCATGCCGCAGTAAAGGTACACCGCCGCCGTTGATCCTCGCTCTTAGGGTCACAGTCAGGTTGGGAAAGCTCCGCTTTCTCCGAGGCTTATTGGTATAGTCCCCGTCGTTGTAGGTATTTACATTCGTGGTATGGCGGCCCCGTCCCCGCCATTGTTGTCGTATCATTTCAGAGGTCCGTAGTAATCGCTTATGGCGGGTTGTAAAAAGGATTAAACTGCTCAATTGTAGGAGTTGTTATTTATATATATGCCGAAAGGCAAGTTTTCCTCGACATCGCTTTGTACTTCATTTGTTTCATGTATGTGTTTTATATTCACTGATTACTGATGTTGTATCACTAGGGTGCCCGGTAAGGCACCACCACGCCCGCATTCGGTCGTGACAAAAGTGGTATCGAGCGCTTAATCCTCGGAAAGTGTCTACGCATCGTATCCAAGAGAGTTCGATTATCGTGTGTTGCGCACCACACCAATAATCGTGAGGCTATAGGATATTTAGGATTGGTTTCTATTTCTTCTCACGAGATCGTGCCTTAGAGCCGTGTTGTAAGTCGACCTCTAACATATTTCTTTCCCTTACTGCTATGCTCCCGCGTAGGCAACCCGCCAGAGGGCAAGGCAATGGCGAGTCGCGAGCAGAGTACGAGGGTTACGTGGGCACAGCCCAATTATCACCTTGGGTGGTGCTTCATTCGGGGAGTTCTGCGACGCCACTAGCCCCAAAGAGAGTTTAGCACGGCGCAGCAGCTCCATCGCGCCATGATATTTGAACCTTCGCCCACGATCGAACAGAAAATATAGATTTCAAGGAGGCGACCGCATTAACTATGGATTTGACTACCGCAGAGAGTATACCGATGTACCGCGAGTCTTGATGAATATCAACGAAGGTTGTGCAAAAGTAAGTTCTTCGATTAGGCTCGAGCATGGCACGCGGTACGCTTATGCGCAGCAGCCGAGAAACGTAGAGATCGACGTTAACGAAGCGACGAAGGCAGGCCAGAGCAAAGAAGGTCCTTTGGTAACTTTTGAGGCGAGTCGCCACCAAAGATTAGATTATGCGCATCCACCAAGCAGTAAAGGTCCTCCACAGGTTCGTGACGCTCGGGCATGCAGGAGTTGGTCGAGCTCGAGCTTCCGTTCACGCCACACGGGCGTTCCAACCATCCGATTCAGCTTTTTCTCGTTCACAGCGGCAGGCGTCATCTCAGGGAATGTCGTTTTTTAGTTGGTACTTGTTGTACCTATGACCGTCAGGGTCTGATGTCGAAAGAGTGTCCTTGCGGGAGGACTTAGCCTTCAGGATCGGTGGGTAGTTCGTCATCTTCCTTAGCTATGCGCCCTACGGGGCAGGTGTGATTAGAACGACTAAGGGGAGTAAAGCAGTAGATTCAGGTATATCTTTAACCCTCTAGGGTTTAGTATGTGTGATAAGGTGAGTATACCTTAAGTGTTATATTCTGATAGCATTATGTAAATGGTGATTAGAAATCTTGGTTAGTTAACCAAGTAAGATTTGGGGGATAGAGAAAGTGTGAGCCTTAGAGTGTTATACGTAGAGACCTTAGAGGTAAGGCCATCTCGAGTAAAAGATGTATTGTTTATGTTTGACCCTTATAGGAGTGCATAGTGCATGTGAGTTATGTTTGTGGGATTAGTCCCTGAGTAGTGTGGAATGAAAGAGGGTAGCTGAGCTAAGAAGACCGCTAGGTTTTCGTAACGTGATTAGTGAGAGTTTTCCTTCGTGAGTCGGGCGCTTTTGCGGCTGTCGGTCGGGTTGAGGCCACGTTGCGTCAACCCGCGGCATGTTGGTGGTGGGGTCAGTTTGTGGTGGTCCCACCTTGTGGTAGGGTCACGAGGGTGTTAGGCCGAGTTTAGTTAACCAACGTACGAATTCATGGATGCATTCGACCAAAGAGTTGGGCCGGCGAGGTCACCGCCTTGTCTTCTAGCAAAGACCGCTTACTCGGCAGAGGTTGCGCGAGATGATATATCGTAAAGGTAGTAAGGTCGCACGAGGTGCCTACCTTCACCTTATGTCGCATGTGGAGCCCGTGTTGCCGCTTTTTCTCGAGGTTTTACCGTGCAAGGTTAGGAACTCAAGTAAGTCTCGATCACATTCGCCTCGCCGTTGTTTGGATTTCGTGATAGTTGCGAATTGTTGTCTCCTTGAAGGAGTGTTTAAGCTACCATTTCGGTTCGGATGTCGCCTTATGAAGCCTTGTAGGGGCGGATGTGTGAGTCGCCGGTCGATTGGTTCGATGTTGGCAGGATTCAGATAGTTGGTTCAGGCTTGTTCCAGCAGACTGTGGATAGAGTAAAGCTTGTCTAGAAGAGGTTCCGCACTCGTAGAAATCGTGCGGATAATCGGCGACGACGCTAGAGTTCGTGTTGACGGTCGGTCTTCTTGAAAGTACCACCCCGGGTTGTGACGAGTTTTGGAATACAGAGGGAACTTAGCCCGAGTTACTTTGGGCCTTTGAGTTCATGTGAAGAATAGGCCAGGTTGCCTATATGTTAGCATTTGCCGTCCGACTTGGGAGGCAGTGCGTCCAGTCTTTCGTGTTATGTTCGAGAAGGAAATCGGAGATCCATCCAGAGTATTCCCCAGCTAATGATGACCAAGTTGAAGATGTTACACTCGAGTTTTGATATCAAGCGATTTAAATGTGGTAAGAGTTCGAATGTACGGCTTTCGGTGATCTCACGCAGCCGGTACCATTTGTTGGGTCGCTGAGAAGGTTAACGCCTGCATAGTGACAAGAGTGGTATCATTTGGTGATGTTAGAGGTGTTTCCTCGTGACTTGGATGTAAGCATTTTGCGCAGCTTGTTTCGGTGGCCATGTGTGATGTGTTTGTCCTCGTAAGTATAGTAGTGAAGACTATCTCGCGCGCGCTTGTTTTGAGACTTAGAAGGAACATTCGACGAATGTTTCTAAGGAGGAGAATGTTACACCGTATTTCCAGAGTATGTACGTAAGGACGTACGTAGAAAATTTGAACTTGAGAATTAGGCTTGGCCGAATTAACTTTGTTCACAACACCCGGTTAGAGTCGGTTTTCGACGAAACGTTTTCACAGCTTTCGTAGGGGAATTTCCGCTATGTCATTTTTAATTTTTATGGATTTTTCCGAGAGACGAAACATTTTGGATCAACAAGAGGGCTTACACTTGTCACCCTCTCATTGGAACACCTTGGGCAGAAAGGGGTCCGAAGGGCCATTGTTTGGTCAAGGGGTTGGTAGGATATTTTGGTGGTAGATGGATAAGGTGCACTGGGCAAGATCTTGGCCCTACACTTGCCTTGCACTTGGCAAGATCTTGGCCATTGGTTGGCCTTCACTTGACCTCTAAATACCCACCTTTGTAGACTAATTCATCCACAAATTGCCTAAGTCTTGAAAGCTTCTTCCTCCCCTTAGTGTAGTGTCTTGCCGAGAGCCCTCTCCCCCTTGAGAGTTCCCTAGTGGGGTAGAGGTATACACCCCCTAGCCTAGTTGTTTTCAGATAATACCCCTCTTGGTAGAAATACTCTCAAAAGTATTGTTATAATGCCCAAATTACCTTAGTCGTATACCTTGTAGTATTCTAAGGTTATACTTATCTGAAAAGCCCGTAAATACTATTATACTTCCCTTCACACAAAACAGAAACTCTAAGGAAAATCTCCATAGTTAGTTGAGTATTAAGTAGAAGTTAGTTAGAACTTCTAAGGGTTGTTTGGAGCGGCCTGAGCGCATGAGTAGAGCTAAACCTTGCTCAGATCGACATTTAAACTCGAATAATTATGGGCTTATCGAGGTAAATATCTAATCCCCTATTGTAATTGGAAATTACATGTTGTTAGATTATATAGTTGAAGTATACTATATATAGATCAACGTTGTTATCGGCAATGTCTTTTGACTTAAGCCCGAATAATAAGAAACCTTTTCAAAGAAGAATACCGAATCAGATTTACATGTATCAGACATGAGACTTGTGTAGCTTTTCTGGGAAGTAGAATTGTGCACGTCCGGATTAAACGTATAACCCCGTTGGCTTGGTAGCCTACCCCGATAGAGAGGAGATTTACGCTGTCATGGGGGAGGTGTGCGAATTTTCTCGTAATGTTCTACGGGATCTAAATGTTAATGAGCGCTGTGGCCTTATAGGTTGAAGTACTACGTGTGGCGCGATCTACTTGGCTTAGCGGGTAGCCGACGGCTGAGGTACTGAGCGCTTGCTATTAGTCGATACTGCCGCGAGGTATGTGAACCTCTTCCTATCTCTTCTAGCATGATATGTGTGAACTATGTAGTACCAGACGCATACGTGCTAAATGTATTTGATTGGATTAAAACATAAAGTGTTATAACGGTTTTATGGGAAGTTGGTTATAACAGCTTTATGTTTGTAAGAAAAAACTTGTGGTTTTTAGAAGGTAACTGATTTGAACTATAATCGCTTGTTATGTGTTAATAAAGAACTTGAAGTATTTCAAAAGATTTTTGAATCATTTCGAAAGGTTAAGTAATACTTGGTTTTTGAAAACTTAAGAGTTATACTAGCTTTATGGGAAGTTAGGTAATAACGCTTAAGAATGTTTTATGATTCGAAATCGAATGTGTATCGACAAACCACCGCGGCGTTAATAAAAGGAAATGTTTTAATAGATTAAGTATTATTAAAACAAAGAGAAACTTCCATCCGCATAGAACCTAAGATGAGACAAAATGATAATTCCTATATCATGTCAGCTGTAATAAGATTGTTATAAACAAGAATATCCTACTCACATATAAGGCATATGATCTCAGATAGTTTAAAGGAGAATTATATTCTTAAATGAATAAGACTATGAACTACTTAAACCTTTCTAAAAGGCAAACTTGAACATTGGAAACTAGGCAAACTTGAACATTGAAACTAGGCAAACTTTAACATTTGAAATTAGGCAAACTTTAACATTGGAATAGAATGTGGCTACTTGATTTTACAAAGAGAAGTAATTGATTTACTCTAAAAAGATAATCACTCTATTTTTCATATACTACAGGTATTGTGTGGTTTTGTGAAGTAACGATCTTTTAAAGATTTAATGTATGAAGTACTTTGGGGATAAATACGAACTTGTTAGTAGAAAGTACCTTGTGTGAATAACTTGATTGTATTAGGTTTGTGATAGCCTTGTAATACTTTCTTGTTGATTTGATAAGTAAGCATGTTAGGATGCTACGTGTATTAGTATCTTGTGATTATTGTGTGGGTCACTCTTGTCAGGCTTACGTTGTCAAACGTTAAGCCCGCTGTAATCGTTATTGTATCACATACCATCTTGACTTATTATACCGAGGGCTTGCCACCCTTGATGCGGGTCTATACGGCCTATGCGATCCTTGTGACTACGCGGAGTGCAGAGCTCCAGGATTGATCATTCCGGTGTTTAGCCCGACGCGGGATTCCTATGCGTCTATCGAGACTATGCGGTCTTTTGAGACTATGCGGCCGCGGAGCCTAGCGGATACCGAGGGTTAGTCCGCCGACGCGGGTATACCAGCGATGCAGGACCATGATTCGAGGAATACCTCACGCGGTGCGGGTGACCTACGCGAGTCGCGAGAGTTCGTGGATAGACGCGACATTGATATTGCGGGCGAGTGGCCGCCTTCGATCATGTGGTGCGGTCTAGAAAGACCTCGGATACGCTTTGTGGTATTTTTGCATCGTGGGTCTTAGTAGTCGGCTATGCCTTCGTACTTGCCCCGTACGGTTTTATTGTGATAACTTTGAGGGCGTGAGTCCCTGACTTGACATGACTGCTTATTTATTGTGAACTGTAGTTTGGTTATCATACATGTCTCCTGCTTTATATAGACTACTATGATTTCATTTACGATTTATTTTCGGGCCACATACTGGTACTGTCAGACCGACCTCCTTCGGGATGCTCATGCTGCAGTAAAGGTACACCGCCGTTGATCCTCGCCTTAGGGTCACGATTGCGTTTGGGAAAGCTCCGTTTCTCCGGAGGCTTATCTTGGTATAGTCCCCTGTCGTTGTAGGTATTTACATTCAGGGGTATGGCGGGGCCCTGTCCCGCCATTGTTGTCGTATCATTTCTTAGAGGTCTGTAGTACTGTTGTGGGCAGGGTTGTAAAAAGGATTAAACTGTTCAATTGTAGGAGTTGTTATTTATATATATGCCGAAAGGCAAGTTTTCCTCAGATTACTGTTTTGTACTTCATTTGTTTCATGTATGTGTTTTATATTCCGCTGATTACTCTGATGTTGTATCACTAGGGTGCCCGGGGTAAGGCACCAGTCACGGGCCCAGATTCGGGTCGTGACAATACTATTATACTTTCCCACAGTCACAAAAACGAAACCCTAAGGAAATCTTCATTGATAGTTGAAGTAATTGAGTAGAACTTGGTTAGAACTTCTAAGGGTTGTTTGGAGCGGGTTGGAGCACGCGGAGTAGGAGCTAAACCTTGCTCAGGATCGACTTTAAACTTGGATAATTTTGGGCTTATCGAGGTAAACACTCTTGACCTTCTATTGTAATTGGAAATTACATGTTGTAGGATTATATAGTTGAAGTATACTATATATAGAATTGAACATTTTTGCGGCAATGTCTTTTGACTTAAGCCTAAATAATACTTACGACAATGTCTTGCGACTTAAGCCTGAATTTAAAGAAGAGAACTGAACTGTAATTACATAGGATCAGACATGAGACTTGTGTAACATTCCGTAGTAGAATTGTGCACGTCGGTTAGGCGTGCAAACCCTCCCCGGTTGGCTTGGTAGCCTACCGATAGAGAGGAGATTTACGCTGGCCATGTGGGGGGAGGTGTCGCGAATTTTCTGTAGAATGTTCTACATTGAGATCTAGATGTTAATAGGCACCTTGTGGCCTCTATAGGTTGAAGTTCTACGTGTGGCGTGATCTACTTGGCTTAAGGAGTAGCCGACGATTTGAGGTACTTGGAGCGTTTTGCTATTAGTCGATAATCGTCGCGAGGTATGTGAACCTCTTCCTATCTTTCTAGCATGATATGTGTATAACTATATAGTACGGTAGACGTACATGTGTTAAATGTATTTGATTGGTTTAAACATAAAGTGTTATAACGGCTTTATGGGAAGTTGGTTATAACAGCTTTATGTAGGTAAGAAAATGCTTTGTGGTTTTAAAAAAGATAACTGACTTGATGTGTGATAATGAAGAACTTGAAGTATTTCATTAAGAAACCCTTTTTGAAAGAAGAGTAATACTTGGTTTTGAAAACATAAGAGTTATACTAGCTTTATGGGAAGTTAGGTATAACGTCTTAAGAGAGATAAAGAGAATGGTTTACTGATTTTTAGAAGTTAAGAGACTTAATCTTAAAAGATAAGAGACTTGACTTGATATGGATGTTAGTGTGAAACCTTATTCGTGAGTAATGAGTACTTGGTTTTAAAAGGAATAATGTTTTACTGATTCGGAAATCAGAATAAGTATCGAACAAACCACTTCAGCGCTAATAAAGGAAAATGTAATGACTAATGAAGTATTATTAAAACCAGTAGAAACCTCCACCTGCATAGAAACTAAGATGAGACAAAATGATATTACATTTTCTAGATCATCGCTTAATAAGATTTATTATGAACAAGAATAACCTACTCGCCTATGGCATATGTTACTCAATTGTTTTAAAAAGAGATTAAGACATTGAACTATGAAACTTTTCTAAAAAGAGACTTGCGTAATTGAAATTAGGCAAACTGGAACTTTAGGGAAAAGAAAGGCATTGTGTTGTCTTAAAATGGTTTAAAACATAAAGTGTTATAACAACTTTATGGGAAGTTGGTTATAACGACTTTATGAAAACAAAAGAAGGGTTTTATCATTGGTTTTAATGTGGTAACTTGACTTTAAAAAGAGAAGTGTTTTGGTCTAAAAACAAGGCATGTTATTGCCTTAATTGGTTTTAAAAAGGAAAGTATGGAAGTTGTTTTGGTTTACTTAAAAGATGTAAGTCGCCCTATTTTATACTACGGGTATCGGGTGACTTTTAAAAAAGGAATGAATATCTTTAAAAGGAATTTAACGTACGTAGTACTTTAGGGTTAAAACCCGGACTTTGACATAAAATGAAAGTACCTTGAGTTATGTATAACTTGCCTATGTGTGGTGTTGTATAACTTGCCTATGCTCGTTATTGTGTAACTTGCCTATGCTTGATTGTTGTGTAACTTGCCAATGTGTGGTGTTGTATAACTTGCCTATGCTTATGGTGATAGTCTTTGTTGTGCAAGAATTGTGTTTCTATACTACCGCGTCTCTCGATGGAGGGCCGGTTGACTTGTTGAGGACTTACTTGGACATACCGGCAGTGACGGGAGATTCCACGAGTATACTTTCATTATTATTATTATTACATGGGCATGTCTACACCGATGATGTGGATATGTGACCATTATGGTTATTTATGGCGAAGTATCGTGACTTACGGTTGTGATCGGGTGCGTAGCCTGTTTACTTGCCCCCGTCAGCTACGTGACGCAGGTGGATCTGGTATAGGTTATTTCACCTGCCACGTGTCAGCTTCGCGGCGAAGTATCGTGACTTACGGTTGTGATCGGGTGCCTGGCCGATTCACTTGCCCCCGTCATCTACGTGGCGCAGGTGGAGCTGGTGGAGGTTAGTGCACTTGTCACGTGTCAGCTTCGCGAGCCAGTGTTTGGATGGAGCTTCGTGACTTACGGCCAGGATCCAGTGCGTGGCCGATTCACTTGCCTCGCCGCCACGCGCGCGTGGAGCCGCGAGGCTATTGCACTTGCCACGCGTCGCCTTCATGATACGGTTGTACAAGATATTGGTACGGTCGGACCGTAGTTATACTTGCCCCGCACGGTTTTATTGACACGTGGGACACGTGTTCACAGATACTTTGGTGTTGTTATATCATAGATCGCCGTGGTGAGGAAGAAATTCCATGGGCACGAGTGATGATTTGGAGGGCGTGAGCCCCTGACTTAATATGACTGTTTATTGTGGTATACTGTAGTTTGGTTATCATTCATGTCTCCTGCTTTATATAGACTGCTATGATTTCATTTACTGATTTACGCTTTCACATACTTGGTACTTGTCAGATCGACCTCCTTCGGGGGGCTGCGTTCATGCCACAGGTAGAGGTACATCGGCTGTCGATCCCCGCTTAGGATCACATTTCAGCGTGTTGGGAAGCTCCGTTCCTTCGGAGGCTTATCTTTGGTATGTTACCCTGAGTCCAGAGGTTCTGTACATTCGTGGTATGGCGGGCCCCGTCCCGCCATAGTTGTTGAAAAAATCTTAGAGGTCTCAGAGTAATCGCTGTGGGCAGGGTTGTAAGGATTGTAACTGTTCAAATGTCTATGTATGTATATATGTTGAAAGGCAACCGTTTTGGTTGGCCTATTTTCTTTATCTTGATCCATGTCTATTTAAATGTTTAATGTTTTTATTTCCGCTGGTTTTTCTCTGATGTTGTATCACTAGGGTGCCCGGGGTAAGACACTACCACGCCCGGTTCTGGCCGTGACAAAAGTGGTATCGAGCGCTTAGTCCTCGGAAAGTGTCTACGCATCGCGTCAGTCTAGTAGTCTTGATTATCGCGGTGTCGCACCACATCTATAATCGTGAGGCTGCAGACATTTAGGATTGGTTTCATTCTTCTCATTCGAGATCGTGCCTGTAGAGCCGGTGATAAGATTGACCCTCCGACATACTTCGCTTTTTACCGTTATGCCTACGCGTAAGGGCAACCCGCCCGTGGCGGCAAGGTAGCGAGGAGTCGCGAGTATATCAAAATGGCCTCTACAGAGACCACAAGACTGAGCCTCCAGTCCACCGGAGCAGAGAGATGGGTTACAAAGAGATGGCCCGCCATCGCCAGATCGTGGCGATACGAGGATTGGGCCGGACGATCGTTCCAGTAGCACCAGTGGTTCACCCTAGATCAGATAGTTTGAGACTACGGGATTTTCTGAGTTGTAGGCCGCCAGAGTTCTATGGGTCAAGGCCTGAGGATGATCCGCAGGAGTTCATCCGACAGTTACAGCGGATCATGAGAGTGATCAAGGCATCGGAGACCGAGTCAGTGGTCCTAGGTTCGCATCGGCTGCGTGATACCGCAGTCGACTGGTTTGATTCGTGGGAGCTGTCCCGGGGAGAGCATGCACTTCCAGCTATATGGGACGAGTTCTCAGAGGCGTTTCTTGCACATTTCTTGCCTCCACAGATGAGGAGGGCTCGGGCCGACAGATTTTTGGTGTTGCGGCAGAACGGGCGTACGGTTCGGGAGTACAATGTGGAGTTCGACTCATGGCTCGGTACGTCCCCGCGTTAGTAGCTAGTATGGAGGATCGAGTGCACCGATATGTTACAGGGCTCGATGATTACCTAGCAGAGAGTTGTTCGGGTGTAGCTCTTCAGCCGGGCATGGACATTGCCCGCATGCAGGCTTATGCACTTGGATGTGAGGAGCGGAGAAATCGACGGAATGACCGAGATCAGCAGAAGAGGGCCAGAACAGCAGGGTCCTTTGATGACTTTCGAGGCGGACCGCCTCAGCAGCAGACTAGTTATGTACCTCCGCCAGTACAGAGTGGTCCTCCACAGCCTTCGACGCTCTCGGATATTCAGAGCGGTCGGGCTCCTGTGTTTCAGATTTTCGGGAGTAGGAGTGTCACGGATGAGGCCACCAGATCTCGGTGACCATTGTGGTAAAGCCCATAGAGGAATGTCGATCGTTTGGGAGATTGCTATACTTGCGCCGATGTGGCCATTTGTGAGATCGTCCACTGCGGGTAGCATCGCGGATAGCATGACTACTAGATCGGGCTTATGGTTCTTCACCTTCCATAGCTAGGCAGATGTTCATACACCGCAGCCACGGAGAGGTCGCGTGGAAGTTCCAGCTTTAGCGGTCCTTTGAACCGCCTATTTTCGTATATCCTTAACCTCTAGAGTTTTGTATGTATTGATGTTGATGATGTGTTTAGTGTTATGTTCGGATAGCTGCGCAAAAATGTGATTTAGAAACCCGTTAGTGAAAAGGGTAAGTCCTGGTAGTGTGAAATGGAAGTGATAACTTTCATGACCTGTATTGATAAGATTGTTCCGGATCGGCGAACAAGAGCGTAATGCGTTAAGTGGGTCGGGTTGGGGCCATGTTGAGGGCCAACCCGCGGCCTGTTTCGAGGTGGGGGTCACTTTGGGTGGTCCCGCCAGTGGTAGGGTCACGAGGTGCTAGGCCCAAGTTTAGATGACCATCGTATGGATTCGTGGACGCGTTCACCGAATCCGTCCGTGAAGGCCGGGATGGCCTTAGAGGAAAGTGAAGTTAGTAAGATGACCAAGTTTGGAGGTGGTGACTCAAAGTTTTGGCAACAGGATGACCGGCGGCACGATACTAGAAGCGGTTCAAATGTTCAAGGCGGCACGACGAGTAAGGAAGAGAACGCAGTGTTGTTTCGTACAGCGTGGCGTTGACAACTCCGGAGGAACTTTATCGTTATCCGTCTTGAGAAGGAACATTCGGGACGAATGTTTCTAAGGAGGGGAGAATGTTATACCCCGTATTTCCAGAGTATGTACGCAAGGGCGTACGTATTATAATTTAAGCCTTAAAGTAGGCAAAGGTTCGAAATTGGGCACAAGTGCCAAAAGGAGTCGTTGACTAAACGTTTTACTAAACTTGCGAAGGGAAAATTCCGGCTATGTCATTTCTAATTTTTGAGGATTTTTCCGAGAGACGAAACATTTTGGACCAACGGGAGGGTGACATGTGTCACCCTCACATTGGAAGGAAGTGGGCGGCAAAGTGGACGAAATTGTGGCTTGTTTTGTCAAGTAGTTGGTAGGATATTTTTGGTGGTAGATGGATAAGGTGTACTTGGCTTGATCTTGGCCTTACACTTGCCTAACACATGGATTAATCTTGGTCATTGGTTGGCCATTGCTTGACCTATAAATACCCCTCATTGTTGATGAACTTCTTCATCCAAAATTGTTCTAAGTGTTAAATTCCTCCCTCCCCTCTTAGTGAGAGCTTTCGTCCACCACACCCCTCCCCTTTGAGAAGGCCCTCGCCGAGAGCCTCCTCCCTTTGTGGTGTCCAGCCTGGTACCCCTAGCCTAGTTATCTCGTATAAATACCCCCTTTTGTGGTACGAAATACTCTCCAAGTATTGTTATAATGCCCAAATACTCGCCCAAATACCTTGTAGTATTCCCAAGGTTACATTTATACAAAAGCCCGTAAAATACTATTATACTTTCCTCACTACAAAAACGAAACCCTAAGGAAATCTTCATTGATAGTTGAAGTAATTGAGTAGAAGTTGGTTAGAACTTCTAAGGGTTGTTTGGAGCGGGTTGGAGCACGCGGAGTAGGAGCTAAACCTTGCTCAGGATCGACTTTAAACTTGGATAATTTTGGGCTTATCGAGGTAAACACTCTTGACCTTCTATTGTAATTGGAAATTACATATTGTAGGATTATATAGTTGAAGTATACTATATATATAATTGAACATTTGTGCGGCAATGTCTTTTGACTTAAGCCTGAATAATACTTACGGCAATGTCTTGCGACTTAAGCCTGAATTTAAAGAAGAGAATCAATCAGTAATTACATAGGATGTTACATGAGACTTGTGTAGCATTATCGTGTAGTAGAATTGTGCACGTCCGGTTCGACGTGCAAACCCCTCGGTTGGCTTGGTAGCCTACCGATAGAGAGGAGATTTACGCCATGTGGGGAGGTGCGCCAATTTTCTCAGAATGTTCTGCATTGAGATCTAGATGTTAATAGGCACCTGTGGCCTCTATAGGTCAAGTTCTACGTGTGGCGTGATCTACTTGGCTTAAGGAGTAGCGACGCTGAGGTACTTGGAGCGCTTTGCTATTAGTCGATAATCGTCGCGAGGTATGTGAACCTCTTCCTATATTTCTAGCATGATATGTGTATAACTATGTAGTACGCAGACGCATACGTGTTAAATGTATTTGATTGGTTTAAACATAAAGTGTTATAACGACTTTATGGGAAGTTGGTTATAACAGCTTTATGTAGGTAAGAAAATGCTTTGTGGTTTTAAAAAAGATAACTGACTTGATGTGTGATAATAAAGAACTTGAAGTATTTCATTAAGAAACCCTTTTTGAAAGAAGAGTAATACTTGGTTTTGAAAACATAAGAGTTATACTAGCTTTATGGGAAGTTAGGTATAACGTCTTAAGAGAGATAAAGAGAATGGTTTACTGATTTTTAGAAGTTAAGAGACTTAATCTTAAAAGATAAGAGACTTGACTTGATATGGATGTTAGTGTGAAACCTTATTCGTGAGTAATGAGTACTTGGTTTTAAAAGGAATAATGTTTTACTGATTCGGAAATCAGAATAAGTATCGAACAAACCACTTCAGCGCTAATAAAGGAAAATGTAATGACTAATGAAGTATTATTAAAACCAGTAGAAACCTCCACCTGCATAGAAACTAAGATGAGACAAAATGATATTACATTTTCTAGATCATGGCTGCTTAATAAGATTTATTATGAACAAGAATAACCTACTCGCCTATGGCATATGTTACTCAATTGTTTTAAAAAGAGATTAAGACATTGAACTATGAAACTTTTCTAAAAAGAGACTCATGAATTGAAATTAGGCAAACTGGAACTTTAGGGAAAAGAAAGGCATTGTGTTGTCTTAAAATGGTTTAAAACATAAAGTGTTATAACAGCTTTATGGAAAGTTGGTTATAACGACTTTATGAAAACAAAAGAAGGGTTTTATCATTGGTTTTAATGTGGTAACTTGTCTTTAAAAAGAGAAGTGTTTTGGTCTAAAAAGAAGGCATGTTATTGCCTTAATTGGTTTTAAAAAGGAAAGTATGGAAGTTGTTTTGGTTTACTTAAAAGTTGTAAGTCGCCCTATTTTATACTACGGGTATCGGGTGACTTTTAAAAAAGGAATGGATCTCTTTAAAAGGAATTTAACGTACGTAGTACTTTAGGGTTAAAACCCGGACTTTGACATAAAATGAAAGTACCTTGAGTTATGTATAACTTGCCTATGTGTGGTGTTGTATAACTTGTCTATGCTCGTTATTGTGTAACTTGCCTATGCTTGATTGTTGTGTAACTTGCCTATGTGTGGTGTTGTATAACTTGCCTATGCTTATGGTGATAGTCTTTGTTGTGCAAGAATTGTGTTTCTATACTACCGCTCTCTCGATGGAGGGGTTGACTTATTGAGGACTTACTTGGACATACCGCGGTGACGGAGATTCCACGAGTATACTTTCATTATTATTATTATTATACGGGCATGTCTACACCGATGACGTGGATATGTGACCATTATGGTTATTTATGGCGAAGTATCGTGACTTACGGTTGTGATCGCGCGAGTTCGCTTACTTGCCCCCGCCGCCACGTGACGCAGTGGATCTGGTATAGGTTATTGCACCGCCACGGTCACCTTCGCGCGCGAAGTATCGTGACTTACGGTTGTGATCGGTGCTCGCCGATTCACTTGCCCGCTACCACGTGGCGCAGTGAGCCGCGAGGTTAGTGCACTTGCCACGCGTCGCCCGCGAGTCGTTTGGATGGAGCCGTGACTTACGGTTGTGATCTGCGCGTAGTCGATTCACTTGCCCCGCCGCCTACGGGCGCGGCGGAGCCGCGAGGCTATTGCACTTGCCACGCGTCGCCTTCATGATACGGTTGTACAAGATATCGTACGGTCGGATCTCGTAGTTATACTTGCCCGCAGACGGTTTTATTGACACAGTGGGACCCGTGTTCCACGATACTCTTTGGTGTTGTTATATCATAGACTGCCGGCAGTGAGGAAGAAATTCCACGGGCACGAGTGATGATTTGGAGGGCGTGAGCCCCTGACTTAATATGACTGTTTAGTGTGGTATACTGTAGTTTGGTTATCATACATGTCTCTCGCTTATATAGATCGCTATGATTTCATTTATGATTTTACAGCCACATACTTGGTACCGTTATCGACCTTCGGGGCTGCGTCATGCCGCAGTAGAGGTACATCGTTGTCGATCCGCTTAGGATCACATTTCAGCGTGTTGGAAGCTTCGTTCTTCTGAGGCTTATCTTTGCATGTTACCCTGAGTCTGTAGGTTCTTGTACATTCAGGGGTATGGCGGGGCCCTGTCCCGTCATAGTTGTTGAAAAAAATCTTAGAGGTCCAGAGCAATCGCCAAGTGTGGTTGTAAGGATTGTAACTGTTCAAATGTCTATGTATGTATATATGTTGAAAGGCAACCGTTTTGGTTGGCCTATTTTCTTTATCTTGATCCATGTCTATTTAAATGTTTAAAGTTTTTATTTCCGCTGGTTTTTCTCTGATGTTGTATCACTAGGGTGCCCGGGGTAAGGCACCAGTCACGGGCCCGGGTTCGGGTCGTGACATTTCTATTGAGATACCCTTACAATACTCTTAGGAACCTTGGTTTAAAGTGGGGAGATTATTGGACAACAATCAATTTTTTTTTTTGAAACCCTTGTGAAAGCCGAGAGCACCTCTTAGTGTTCTTCAAGATTTTGAAAACTTTGTCTAAGTGTAGAAGCTTGTCTTGCACTAGTATACATATATAACAAGATGGAGGGTCAAGATTAGAACAAATGGGTGGTTTGGATGAGTTTCACAAGGATCAAGCCAAGTGGCCCTTTGACAAGTCAACAATGTCAAGCTCTTTGTCTTTGCAAGACTTGGTCATTTAAATTATGGTCAAATGACCATTTTATCCATGCCATTTTCGTCCAAGACCACTAAGGGGGGGTGACACATGTCGCCCTCCCATTCGTCACAATATTTCGTTTTCCGAAAATTTCATAATTCGATAAATTTTTACTGCCTCAAATCTTAACACTTTGAGTTCTACGACGCTCTTATAAACATATCACGAAATTCCGAGTGTAACATTCTTCCCCTTAGAAACATTCGCCCCCAATGTTCTTTCGAGTCAATCTTATAAATAGCGACATAGTCTTCTTTACAACCCCTACATACCAATAATACCACACGAGGCCACATAACAATACTCATACTAAAATGTCAACTCAACCCCATGTGTCCACGTCCGTTATCTCTGATAAAGCTTCGATGACTCACGAGTGTCACGACCAACCAGTCCTGTGGATCGTGCCTTACCCGCACCCAAGTAGACATACATCGAGTAACCAATGGAATATAAAAACAAGACATGAAACAATACGGCGAGAAACAGCTTTATCTCGAGAAAAGTTGCCTTTTGGCATATATAAATAAAACTTGAACCCAACGCATATCCCTTTACAATCCCTGCCCACAACAGTACTACAGACCTCTACGAATATAATAACAACAACGACGGTACAGGGCCCCGCCATACCCCTGAATGTAAGTACCTACAACGACAGGGGACTATACCACAGATAAGCCTCCGGAGAAACGGAGCTTCCCAAAACGTCGAATGTGACTCCATGAGCGAGGATCAACAATCGGTGTACTCTACTCGCAGATGAACGCAACCCCGGCGAGGTTAGTACAACAGGTACCAAGTATGTAAAACTGATAATACTGTAAATGAAATCATAATAGTCTATATAAAACAAAAGACATATATGATAACCAATTTCCGATGCACACATGTAGCAAATATGTCAAGTCGTGGACTCACGCTCTGAAGTCATCACTCAATATAACCATGGGTCTCATGCCCACAAGATCAATCATGCCCGTGGAATTCCTTCCTCACTGCCGGCAGTCCATGTATAAAAGCACCAAGGAATACACATGAACACCAGGTCCCACCTGTGTCAAAATAAAACCGTGACGGTAAGTACGAAACATAGCCGACTACTAAAACCCAAAGTACCACCAATGCTATAAATCAGATCACGAGGTCTTTCTAGACCGCGCACATGATCGGGCCGCCACTCGCCTCGATCAATGCGGCGTCTAATCGACTCGCACCGCATAGCCACCTAGGCCCGCATGAGGTATTCCCGCATCGAGGTAGCTACTCGCCATCGCCCCGACTCTCGTGAGTCGCATGGCCACATAGACCGCATGAGGTATTCCTCGCACACTAACACGAACTCGTGAGTTCGCATAGGTCCTCGACCCGCACGCAGGCATCGCCAGACGGGGCGCAACCCCGGGTATAACATGTCAAGAGGTGAGTGGTACAATACTAACGTTACAAGATACTAACACACGTAGCATCATAACATGTTTACTTATCAAACCAACAAGAAAGTATTACAAGGCTATCACAAACCAACATAGTCAAGTTATTCACACAAGGTACTTTCTATTTTATGTCAACAAGTTCGGTTTTTATCCCCAAAGTACTTCATATATTAACTCTTTAAAAGATCTGCTTTTTCACAAAAGTCACACGATACGTAGTATCAAAATAGAGTGACTATCTTTTAAGTAAACCAAAACAATTTCCTACCTTCTTTTTGAACCAACTTAAGACAAAAGCATGCCTTCCTTTTTAAATGAAAACACTTCAATTTTTCAAGTCTTTGTCTTTATAAATCAAGTTCTTACTTTGAAATTTTTAAGAAAATCAAAACTTGTTTATTAATGATCTTATTAAAGCAGTCATGATCTAGGAAATGTAATACAATTTTGTCTTATCTTAGCTTCTATGCAAATGGAGGTTTCATCGGTTTTAATAATACTTACTTAGTCGATACATTTTCCTTTATTAGCGCCGCAGATGGTTTGTTCGATACTTATTTCCTTTCCAAATCAATACAAGGCTTCCATAAACAATAAAGTAAACCGTTTCTTTTATCTTTCTTAAGTCGTTATACCTAACTTCCCATAAAGCTAGTATAACTCTTAAGCTTTTAAAACCAAGTATTACTCTTCTTTCAAAACGATTCTTAATTCTTTTGAAATACTTCAAGATTATTATTATTTAAAACTCAAGTCAAAAGAAATCAAGTAAAACCACGTTCGCTTAACACATACGCCTCACCGTACTATATATATTCTTTAAAAATATCATGCTCAAGAGGATAGGAAGAATCACATACCTCCTACGAAATCCACCCGCCAAGTCGAATATGTCGCAAGCAGAGTATCAACCTATAATAGTCAAATACATCTATCAACGCCTAGACTACTCAGAGAATATTCTAAGCGTATGTTCTTACTTCTACGGAAAATTGGGCAGCACTTCCCTACCCACAAACTACTCAAGTTCATCAGAATACAAATTCTATGTAATTACTGCTCAATTCTCTTCTTTTATACCATCCTTCTATAAATTATACTTAATTTAAACTACTACGATATGTAATCTCCAATTACAATAGAAGGACAAAGATATTTACCTCGATAAGCCCAAAATTATCCAAGATTAAAGTCGATCCCGAGCAAGGTTTAGCTCCTATTCTGCACGCCTCCATTCGCTCCAAGAAACCCTTAGAAGTTCTATACAACTTCTACTTAATACTTCAACCAACAATGAAGATTTTCCTAGGTTTCGCTTTGTGACTAATGGATATAAAGTAGTATTTCCGGGCTTTTAGTATGAGGTAACTTTGGAATACTACAAGGTATTTGGCTAAGGTATTTTGGAATAGAAACAATACTTGGAGAATATTTTTCTACCAAGGGATGGGTCAGGTTGTGGATTTAAAGCTACCAAGAGGTGGGGAAGTTTGGACGAGAACTTCAACTAAAAGGGGGGGGGGGAGGATTTTAAGACTTGGAATTTGTTTTGTGGATGAAGAAGTCTTGCACAAGAGGGGGGTATTTATAGAACCACCAAGGGCCAAGATTAAAACAAATGGAGGGTATAGATTAGATAGTTTGTGAATGGAGTCTTCCACCAAGTGTCCACTACAACCTCGGGACATATGTCCACCAAAACATTGGGACATATGTCCCCACAACAAAGAGCCACGTGGCCTTCCACTAGGCACAAAAACATCCAAGGCAAGCCCCACTTGCCCACAAAAATCGTCCCTACCTACCCCCACTAACCCAAAGAATTAACTTGCAAGACTTGACCATTTGACTTGTCCACTAGCCCAACATTTTCGTCCAACCCATGCCAACTAAGGGTGACACATGTCGCCCTCCTATTGGTCCAAAATATTTCATTCTCTGAAAAATCAGAATCGGTTAAAATATTAAAACGAGAATTTCCTTCACAAGGTTCGAATCTTTCCGTTGAAAGTTCACAATTACATCCTTAACCTAATTAAGGTTTGTACAAATGCACGACGCCCTCACATATATACTGAAATAATGGTATAACATTCTCCCCTCCTTAGAAACATTCGTCCCGAATGTTCCTTCTCAAGACAGATAACGATAAAGTTCCTCATAACTTAAACAGTTTGCAAATGTCACACATGGCCATAATACAACACGCGCAAATACTTAAATCCAAGTTCACAAGGAATCACCTCTAGCATCACAAAATCTCCCACCCAAGGTCTAAAAGATATTCCCTTCGCACCTTTACTTCACAAAAGTAATGATCACTTCTATCCTCTTACTGTCGCACTCTCCTCGCACACTAACACTTCCTAAATAAACTTACCACCCTTCATATTGCTTCGCTTTCCATAATCTCGGTTACTATCTCCAACTTGGTCATCATTAATCGGAACACTGATGGATCTCCGATACTTTTCCGAACATAGCAACATGAAAGACCGACGCACGCTTCCTACGCCGGACGACAAAGCTAACTTATAGGCAACCCGCCTATTCTCCAAATGATCCGAAACGCCAAAGTACCTCGGGCTAAGTTTCCGCTTCCAAATCTCGCCACTTCTTCCGGTGGTACTTCAAGAAAACCCACCGCCAACTCGAACTCCAGTGTCGACGCCGATTATCCGCATTTACTTCGTTGACTCGAGCCGCCAATAACCTCTCCGGATAGGCTTCACCCTATCCACATCCCGCCGAATCAAGTATGAACCAACTATCTGAACCTTGCCAACATCGAACCAATCGACCGCAACCTACCTTACGCCCATACCCGCTTCATGGGAGACATCCGAATCAAATGGTAGCTATTATAATACTTACTCAACAAGAGGCTTAATAATCCTTACAAATACCTCCAAATCAAAACACCGCCCGAGGGTGAATGCACATCGAGACTCACCCGAAGTTCCTAACCTTGCTCGTAAAACCTCCATAAAAGAAATAGCCGTGAACCGGCTCCACCGTCGTCATAAAGTGAAAGTAGGAACCTGCGCATTTTACAACCTTCCCGATATATAACATCTCGCATAACCTCTCGCCGAGTAAACGCTCGATCGAAAGACAAGATGGGCTGACCTCATCGGCCCGACTACTGGTCGAACGCATCCACGAACGCGTACGATGGTTAACTAAACTTGGGCCTAACACCCTCGTGACCCTATCACAAAGCGGGACCACCACAATTTTTCCTTACTTCAAATCGGGCTGTGGGTTGACCCGCAATCTGGCCTCAACCCGACCCATTTATCGCGCCGAGCTCTTGTTTTCCGATCCAGAACAATCTCACAATCGAGTCACGAAAACCTAGTGGTCTTCTTAGCTCAACTACCCTCTTTCATTTCACACTACTCAGGGACTTATCACACAAACATATCTCACGTATACTATGCACTCCGATATGGGTCAAACATAAAAATAAATCTTTTACTCAAGATGGCCTCGCCTCTAAGGTCTCCACGTATAAAACTCTAAGGCTCACACTTTCCCTATCACCAATCTTACCCTTTTACCTAACCATGATTTCTAATCACAATTTACACAATGCTATCTGAACATAACACTTAAAATATACTCATCTCATCACACATACTAATCTCTAGAGGGTTAAGGATATACTTGTATTCATCGCTTCACTCCCTTTGTCGCTCTAATCAATCCCGCCTGTTGGGCGATAGCTAGGAAAGGTGATGAACTAGCCACCGATCCCGGCGTCGAGTCTCTACATCCGCGCCACTGCCTCGGACAATTTCTCGCAAATGGCCCGCTGGCCGCAAGCATAACAAGATGTCGAAGAAGCACGACACTCCCACAATGACACCTACCACAACGCCACACCGAGCGGGTGGCCTCTCTGCTAACACCCCTTCCTCTCCGAACCACCGACCGAATCGATCCGCAGACGAGTCCTCCTACTTTCATCCTCCTACTTGAACATTCTTTCGACATGGCCCTCGACGTCCGCAGTAAAACAAACACCAACAAAAAGACGACATTCTCGATGACGCCTGCCACATCGCGAACACTGAGGGAAAATCAATCCGGGCCGAACCTACGCCAGACCGTGAACCGTAAGCCCCGAGCTCTAACCAACTCCCGCATACCCCGAACGCCCCGAACTCCTGCGAGGACCACTCAGACCGGGCGGAGGCGCATATCCGCCGCATCGAGGCGATTCGCCGTAAAGTTACCAAAGCGACTCGCCGACCGCCTCTTCACCGATTGGTTAACCCGTCGATCCTTAAGTTTTCTGCCGCAAGATAAGCCCGCACGCAGCCATGCTCAAGCTCCGATCAAGAGCTACTCTGCACAACCCTTTCTTAGATAATCATCAAGGCCCGCGATATATCTGCATACATAATATACTCTTGCTAAATCCTCAGCTAGTAATGTGGTCGCTCTTTGCAATACATACTTTCGCATCGTCGTGGAACAAGGTCCAGATATCATGGCCGCAGAGGAACTACCGCCATGTGCTAAACTTTGCTTGGCCGCGACGAGCGTAACTCCCCGAATGAAGCACCACCTCGTGTGATGATTGGGCTCAGGTCCTCGTGAACCTCTCGTGTTTACTCAGCCTCCTGGGCCGCTTCGCTCTTCCGCCCGGTTGCTTTCGCGGAGGCATAATCGTAAGAGAAAGAAATACGTTAGAGGTCCAACTTATAACACGCTAAGGCACGATCTCGAGTGAGAATAATGGAAACCAACCTAAATATCCTATAGCCTTCGATTATTGGTGGTGCACAACACACCGATAATCAAGACTTACTAGATACGGCCGTAGACACTTTCCGAGGATTAATCGCCTGATACCACTTTGTCACGATTCAACCTGCCCGCGATCGTGTCTTACCCGCACCCAAGTAGACATACATCGAGTAACCAGCCGAATATAAAAACAAGACATGAAACAATACGTGAGAAACAATTTATTCGAGAAAAGTTGCTTTCGCATATATAAATAAAACTTGAACCCGAATGCACATCCCTTTTACAAACTCGCCACACCAGCATTACGCACTTACGAATATAATAACAACAACGACGTGGCTCCCGCCATACCCCGAACGTAAGTACCTACAACGCAGGGACTATACTACGTATAAGCCTCCGAGAAACTGAGTTTCCCAAAACGCCGAACTGCGGACCCTATGAGCGAGGATCAACAATCGGTGTACCTCTACCGCGCATGAACGCACTCGGAAGTCGATAACAGTACCAAGTATGTGGAAATCAAAATATCAGAAATGAAATCATAATAGTCTATATAAAATGTACATATATGATAACCAATTTCCATGCACAATATGTAGCAATATGTCGTTAGGGACTCACGCCCTTGAAGTCATCACTCAATATAACCATGGGTCTCATGCCCACAATATCAATCATGCCTGTGGAATTCCTTTATCATCGCTGGCACCCATGATATAAAAGCACCAAGGAATACATACGAACACCGTGTCCCACTGCGGTCAAAATAAAACCGTGACGGGTAAGTACGGGCATAGCCGACTACTAAAACCCACGCACCACCAATGCTATAAAATCAGATCACGAGGTCTTTCTAGACCGCGCCACATGATCGGCCGCCACTCGCCTCAGATCAATGGCGATCTAATCATGGACTTCGCTGTCCGCATAGCCACCTAGGCCCGCATAAAGTATTCCCGCGATCGAGGGTAGCTACCTCGCATCGCCCCGACTCGTGAGTTCGCATGGCCACATAGACCGCATGAGGTATTCTCGCACACTAACTCGAACTCTCGTAGCCCGCGATAGTCCTCGACCCGCATGAGGCATCCTCGTGACGGGGCAGCTTAACCCCAGATAACATGTCAAGAGGTGAGTGGTACAATACTAATATAACGCTTATCGTTAAACAACATAAGCACAACAAGTGGAACCCGCTTTACACAAACGTTAAAAGATACTAACACACGTAAAGATCATAACATGTTTACTTATCAAACCAACAAGAAAGTATTACGTTGTTACACCGTAGTTCCGCAGTATGTATACGAGGACGCACGCTCGAGGATACGACATTTAAATTGGAAATAAGAAAGATGTGGATTTTTCACTTTAAAAGTTTCCTGATTTTGTGAAGGAAAATGTTCATTAAAGCGGAATTGATTCCCGATTTGGTATTCGACTTTTGGAATATTTAAGAATTATGGAATTTTATTTCCGAATTGGTCACGTGGGCCCATGGAGGAAATTTACGCTTTAGGCCCACTTTATTTTTGGATTTTGGCTTTACGGATATTTTCTAAGATGAAATATTTTAGACGAGTAGGGGCTACACATGTCACCCCGTGGCCATGTTGGCGAATTGGAGAAGGACAAGTGGGACGTTTTAGTGGACAAGTTGGCCCATTTTTGTGGTAGCCACTTGTCCCATTTTTGTGGTGAACAAATGGTCACAACTACCCACACACATGTACCCAATCTTCACCATCCACTTTCCTAGATCTTGGCCATTGATTTCCCTATAAATACCCCTTGTGTGCAAGACTTTATTTCTTCCATATTAGAAAGTTTCAAGGCAAAAATTCCTCCTCCTTAGTGAGTTCTCGCCCAAACACCCCACCTCGAGTAGAATTCTTCAAGTATTATTGTTATTCCAAATACTTTAGCCTAAATCCCTTGTGGTATTCCAAAGAAATCCCAACATAAGAGCCCTGGAATACTACTTTATTCCAATAGTCAGAAACGAAACCCTAGGAAAATTTTCATAGCTTAGATGAAGTGTTAAGAGGAGTTGGTTAGAAACTTAAGGGTCGCTGGAGCGGGTTGGAGCGTAAGGATTTGGAGCTAAATGTTGCTCAGATCGACTTATAAACTTGGATAATTTTGGGCTTATCGGTAAGGATCTTTATCTCCCTATCAGAATCGGATATTACACGTCAGAGTAATGTAGAGTTGAGTATACTATATGTAGAATGAATATTGAAAAGGATGGAACTGTATTTACAGTAGACTTGTGTAGTATATCTGTGAAGTAGAATTGAACACGTCCGGTTAGACGTGTAATCCCCTGGGAGTTGATGGCCCAGTAGCGGCCCGAGGTATGAGGAGATTTATGTGGTTTCGTGTGGAGGTGCCGAATTTTCTCAGAGAATAAGGAATCTTGTATTTAGAATATTCTACGAAGAGATCTAGAAGTTGATAGACGTTTTATGGCCATTATAGGTTGAAGTACTACGAGTAGCGTATTCTACTTGAAGGGTGGAAAAGGCTAGCAAGGTTGTAGTACTTGGAGCGTTTTGCTAATTGTCAATAACCGTCGCGAGGTATGTGAACCTCTTCCTATCTTTTCTAGCATGATTGTTGTGAACTATGTAGTACGGTAGACGTACATGTGCTAAATGAATTTGGTTGGTTTAAAACATAAAGTGTTATAACGGCTTTATGGGAAGTTTGCTATAACAACTTTATGTAGGTAAAGAAATGGTTTGTGGTTTTTAAAAGATAAGAGACTTGACTTTAAAAGGAGAAGTGTTTTGGTCTAAAAAGAAGGAATAGTATTGTCTTAATTTGGTTTAAAAAGGAAAGTATGGAAGTTGTTTTGGTTTACTTAAAATGTTAGTCACTCTATTTTTATAATACGGGCATCGGGTGACCTTTGTAAAAGAAATGGATCTTTTAAAAAGAATTTAACGTGATAGTACTTTGGGGTTAGAACCTGGACTTTGGCATAAAATGAAAGTACCTTGAGTTGTGTGTAACTTGCCTATGATTGCGTTTGATAGCCTTGTTGTGTAAGTATTGTATTTCTATACCACCGCGTCTCTCAATGGAGGGCTGATTTGTTATGAACTTACTCGACGCGTCGACGCTGACGAGGATTCCACGCACGCTTCGTGATTATTATTCCATTGACTAGCTCTACGAGGTTTTACCGATTCGCTTGGTATCCGTAGTTGCTCGCATTTGCCCCGAGGTCGTGGGCTGATTCGCCAGTATCCGGTAGTTAGCCTTCGTGACTTGCCCTGCTCAGTTTCAGGACGAAGTCTCGTGATTCCGCTTGGTATCCGGTAGTTAGTTCGTGATTGCCGCCGCCTACGCGCAGTGGTATCCGGTAGTTGGCAGATTTACCACGGGTCACCGTGGTATGGTTATATAGATTTGGTACGACTTTGGTATCCGGTAGTTGGCTTTCGACTTGCCCCGATCGATTGACGACGCAGCTTTGGTATCCGTAGTTAGTCGCCGTACTTTCCCCAGACGGTTTTATGACACGTGGGACCCGGTGTTCATGTACTCGCGGGGTTATTGTAGATTGCCGACAATGGAAGGTGTTCCACGCATGATTGATGTTGCGGGCATGCAGACCCATAGTTATTCGAGTGATGACTTTCGGGCATGAGTCCCCGACTGACGCGGATCGCTGTATATTATGTATTGTAGTTTGGTTATCATATATGTCTCTGCTTTATATAGACTACTATGATCTCATTTACAAGATTTTCGGGCCACATACTTGGTACCTGTTGATCGACCTCCTTCGGGCCGCTCACGCCGCAGGTAGAGGTACATCGTTGTCGATCCTCGCTCATAAGATCACGCCAACAGATTGGGAAGCTCCGCTTTCTCCGAGGCTTATCTTTCGTATGTTTCCCGAGTTGTAGGTTCTTGTACATTCAGGTATGGCGGGCCCCGTCCCGCCATAGTTGTTGTTACACTCTTGAGGTCCGTAGTGATCGCGGGTGGTTTTAAAGGATGTAACTGCTCAAATTTCCAGATATATATGCAAAAAGGCAACCGCTTTGGTTAGCCTGCTTTTCTTTTATCTTGTTTCATATCTATATGTTTTATTTCCACGGTTTTTCTCTCGATGTTGTATCACCAGGTGCCCGGGTAAGGCAACGCCGCGCCCGTGGTCGGGTCGTGACAAAAGTGGTATCGAGCGCTTAATCCTCGAAAAGTGTCTACTGCACTGTATCTAGTAGTCCGGATTATCAGTGTGTTGCACCACACCTATAGTCATGAGGTCAGCAGGATATTTAGGATTGGTTTCCATTCTTCTCACTCGAGATCGTGCCTTAGAGATGTGTTATAAGTTGGACTCCTCCGACGTATTCTTTTCACCCGTTATGCCTCTACGCAAGGCAACGAGCCCGAATGGCAAGTCACAGGAGTCGCGAGTAGAGCACGAGTGTTACCGTGGCACTGCCCGCCATTATCCGAGACAACGCTTCATTCGGGAGTTCTGCGACGCCGCTATCCCTGAGAGTTTAGAGCGTGAGCGAGCTACCGAGACCACGATACCGAGCCTCTAGTCCCACGGCCAGAGAGCAGGATAGGAGTTACAAGGAGACGGCGATTACTAGCTAGTCCGTGGTGGGAATGACGACGAGTCGGTGGTTCCGCAGCATCAATAGTTCACCCTAGATCCGATAGTTTTGAGATTTCGGGACTTCGAGTTGCACCACCCGAGTCCTATGAATTGAGGATCGAGGAAGATCATCGTGAGTTTATTCGACAACTGCAGCAGATCATGAAAGTGATCAAGACCTCGTGAGGCATTCTTACACACTTCTTGCCCTCGCAGATGAGAGCTCGCAGATAGATTTATGGCCGAGGCGTAACGGGCGACGGTTCGGGAATACAAGATAGTTTGACCTACGGGCTCGTTATGACTCGCGTTAGTGGCGTACATGGAGGATAGAGTGCACCGATATGTCACAGACATGACGACGATTATCTAACAGGAGTTGTACAAGAGTAGCTCTTGATCGACATGGACATTGCCCGCAGACAAAGCTTACGCCGCAGACCCGAACGTAGAGATCGACGCGTTAACCAAGATCAGCGAAGAGGCCGCAATGCAGGGTCCTTTGGTAACTTCGAGCGGACCTTCTCGCCAGAAGATCGGTTATGCGCCTCCGCAAGACAGAGTGGTCCTCCAGACTTCGTGACGTTCGGGTATTTAGGAGTTGGTCGAACTCCGTGGTTTCCGCTTCACGATTTACATAGTTCTAGCCGCCGATTCGATTTTCCTCGTTGTTCACTATGTGACGCGCCATCCCGGAATGTCGTTTTTTGCTAGTACTTGTTTTACCAGGCCGCCGTACATGTGAGAGAGAATGTCCTAGTAGGAGGATACGTGGGATGACTTAGCCTACTGTGCGCTTGATTCAGTGGTTCGGAGAGGAAGGTGTTAGCTGAGAGGCCACCCCACTCCTGTGATGGCCGTTGTGGTAGGTGTTCTTGGGAGTGTCGTACTACTTAGATAGCTTGTTAGGCTTGTGACACAGGCCTTTTAAGAGAAATTGTCCGAACAGAGGTGGCGCGGATGTTACGACTCAGCCTTTGGGATCAGTGGCTGGTTCTACACCGTCTGTAGTTATGCGCCCAACAGAGCAGGATTTGATTAGAGCGGCAAAGGGAAAGTGAGGCAGTAGTTACAGAGATATCTTCAGCCTTAAGAGACTTGTTTAGGTCGTTATGGTAGATGCATGTGGAGTGCTATGTTCGGTTAGCATTGTGTGATTAGAAAATATGGGTAGTTGAAAAGGGTAAGTCTGGGACGAAAATGGGAGCCTTAGAATTTATAACATTGGGACCTTGGATGCAAAGGTCGCCCCGAGTGGATGTTACAATTGGTCCTCGAAGTACTTGGTACGCGTGATATATCATTGTGGGATAATTCCATGGGTAGTGTGAGATGGAAGTGGTAGCTTTCATGGCGTGAATCGTAAGATTGTTCGGACGGAACGAGTTTAGTACAGTGGGTGGGTTGAGGCCATATCGCGAGTCAACCCGCGGCCGAATGTGGTGGTCAGCTTGAGGTGGTCCCGCTAGATGATAGGTCACGAGGTGTTAGGCCCAAGATTAGGTAACCATCAGACGAGTTCGTGGATGCGTTCGACCATGAGTGTCACGACCCGACCCCGATCGTGGATCGGTGCCTCTACCCGCACCCTTTCTGATACATCGAGAATAGCGGCGGAACATACACAACCGATAAAATGCTTAAACATAAAATAACAACAAAGTTAGCCGATAAGGCCACCTTCCGTAAACTATACAAATAAAAAAAGATTTTTTTTTCCTTTACAACCCAAACCACAATGTGACTGGCACTCTAAGAATAACAACTCAAGTGACGGCCCCGCCATACCCCTGAATGTACAACAACCGACAATACCAGGGATAAGCCTCTGAAATAAAGGAGCTTCTCAACAGCTGAACAGTGATCCTAAGAGCGAGGATCAGCAACCTGTACTCTACCTGCGGCATGAACGCAGCCCCCCGAAGGAGGTCAGTACAACATGTACCAAATATGTGAAACTGAAAGTACTGTAATGAAATCATAAGTCTATAATAAAACTGGAAACAGGTATGATAACTCAATTAACAGTACACAGTGCCTTACTAACAATGAGAGTAACTAGGAGTATACGTACAACATAAAAATAGGAAGCTCACGATCAAAGCAGAACCATCCGCCCGCAGTATCATTAAGCAATCCTACTCCTGGGACTATTTCACCCGCATAGGTCGTGCGGACCGCGAGGTATTCTCGCGATAGGTCAGACTACCGCATGGGACTATTTCACCCGCATAAGCCCATAAGGACTCACATGATGTATTCCTCGCATCATGGGTAGCAAATCCACGGAAAAACAGGTGGTATAACGTCTTGGGGGTTCACCCCTCATTTATACTCTTACCCTGAAGCATGTGGTATAACGTCTTGGGGATTTACCCCTCATTTATACTCTTACCCTGGAGAAGGTGGTATAACGTCTTGGGAATTTACCCCTCATTTATACTCTTACCCTATCTCAACCTACATCATACATAACATAAGCCCTACCGCTTATCACACATAACATAAACACTAAGCATTATACAATAAATAAGCAAGTTAAGAAATCCTCCTAACTTCTTATTAGCCTTATTCATACACACTCTCATTTTAGTTTACTTAAGGCACTAGCATATCTTTTATAAAATTTCGGGAATTTAACCCAAGTACTACATACTTCCACTCTTTTAAAAATGACTCTTTTCATATAAAACTTCCAAGATACTAATAACCGTAGTATCAAGTCATAACTACATTTTAAGACAAGTCACAATACCTTTTAGAAAAATACATTTTCGCTTCTAAATCAAGTGACTTCTTTCTTTTAAAACCTTAAGCAATTGATGCCTTTAAATCAATTTGTCTTTCGTTATTTCAAGTCATTTAACATACTTAAATTACTTAGAGTAAACCACTCTTTTTAACTTTCCATAAAGCTATTATAACCAACTTCCCATAAAGTCGTTATACTAGCTTTATAATGCTAGCAACTTACATACTTCTTTATAACCAAGAGACTTAAACTTTCCAACAAAACAAGTATCAATAATACTTTCAACTTACTTAAAGTCTCTTAACTTTGAAACCAAGATATCCTTAATATTTAAACAAGTGAGTTAATTCTCTAACTCAATCAACTTGACATTCTTAAAATAAGCCAAGGATATCAAATGGACCTAGATTGTCAAAATCTTGACGCTCACCGCATCATACATTTACAACTTATTCATGCTCAAGAGATAAGAAAGTTCCACATACCTCTTCGGTTTAATCCACTTGCTAAGTCCAATTCGTCGTACGTAGTGTGTCTACCTATAATGACCATAATACGTCTATTAACGTCTTACTTCAAACGTAGAATATTATAAGTGTAAGGTCACTAAATTCTACGGAAAATCGGATAGCACCTCCTTTGTTTCTACTTACTTTGCCACCTTTTTCAAGGCCGAATTCAATAACCAAACACGCCACATTTAAGGCCCAATCAATGCAATTAACAATAGAGGATTACACGCCTACTAGACGTGTAAAATTCCGCCCCACAAATGATATCAAACTAATAAAAACTACTAGTCCAATTCGGCCACATTGAGATGCAACAATACCAATTCTTATCCAATTTCCATTTCAATCCAAGTTGTTAGCATAACATGATATCAAGTCGCAATCGATTATAACTACTATAATCTTCAAGTAAGTAACATGCGACGATTCTAATAAACAACCAAAATTGTAATCCAACTTCACTTGGCTTAAATGACATTTCGGATTTAAGGCTACAATCAATCCATAATACTTATAAAACTTCAACACATAAACTTCATGCTAGCAACATGTATAGCTAACAACAATATATATAATATTGTAACACTTTAGAGCCAAGATTATTACCTCAACGATTCTTAATCCAACTCCAATTCCGAAGTCGCTCCTTATCAACTTAGAGCCTCTTCTAGACACTTCAATCCGCTTCTTGAGACCCTTAGAACAACACCAACAAATTTCCTTCAATCTTCCAAACAAAACCTAGAAAAGCAACTTGATTTTCACCTTGCGACTAATACGAAAACTGTCTTTTTTCGGGATTTTTCTATTGAGATACACTTACAATACACTCATGAACCTTGGTTTAAAGTGTGGAGCTTAATGGCCAAGAAACAAAAAAAAATTCTTTTCAATGGGCATGAACCCGAGAGCTCTATGTTGGAGTTCTTAAAATTCTTGAAAAAATTGGCTAACTGTTGAGCTTGTCTTGCTACTAGTACTACTATATAGTCCAATGGAGGGTCAAGATGTGAACAAATGTGAGGCTTGGATGAGTTCCAATTAAATATCAAGCCTTGTGGACCCTTTGACTTAGTCAATTTTCTCAAGCTCACAACTTGCAAGACTTGTCATCTTAAGACTATGGTCAATGACCATTTCACCCATGCACATTTCGTCCATGACCATAAAAGGGGGGGGGGGGAGGGTGTGACACGTGTCGCCCTCCCGTTCGTCGCAATATTTCATTTTCCGACAATTTCATAATTTCGATAAATTTTTACTCGTCTCAAACCTTAACATTTTTGTGTTCTTACGTACGTTCTTAGAAACATATCCTGAAATTCCGGGGTGTAACATTCTTCCCCCCTTAGAAACATTCGTCCCCGAATGTTCCTTTGGGAGTCAAACTTAAAGATAGCGACATAGTCTTCTTTTACAACCCCTACATACCAATAATGCCACACGTGGCCACATAACAATGCTCATACAAAAATGTCAAGCTAAACCCCATGTGTCAACGTCGGTTATCTGCATAAAGCTTCTGCTGACTCTAAGCTTACTAATAATATTTCCCGGATAAGCTTCGCCTTATCCACAGCCACGAATCAAGTTCGACCAAATAATCGAACTCGCCATGTCGAACCATCCAACCGACGATCTAAACTTTCTTACATACAAGGCCTCATACAGGGCCATCTGAATACTGGAAGGGTATCGGTTATCGTACGTAACACAACAAGAGGCAATTAACCCTCCCGGCTATTTCTGAAATTAAGAACACACGCCCGCAACCTATCCTCAAGTGCCTGGATAGTACGCTCGCCGTCCGTCGGTCGAGGTGTAATGCAACACTAAGACTCACCTGTCCCTAAAACCCTTCGAAAAACCTCAAGTTATCATGTAATCGAGCTCATCCGTTCGACATCATAAACGTAGGAACCCCGCGCCTCACAATCCCCGCTATAAAAGCTAGCACGAACCTCAGCCGAGTAAGTGGTCCTAACCAGAAGAACACGGCTGGTTTCGTCAGCATATTTACCATGACCCCCAGGGAGTCGCACTTCCTCTGAGTACGATGCCACCGAACAAGATCCATTTTAAATACCTCCCATGTCTAAGTCGGGTCTAAATCGTCAGTAATAGCCACTGGCTTCGTGTTCAACCATGACTGCACTAATTCGGATATTAAGCAACAACTCGTGTTATACCGTATTTTCGAGTATGCACGCGGGACGCACGTAGAAAAGTTTGTGCCTTAAAGTGCTTGGTCGAATTTTATTTGTGCATAACACTCGGTTAGCGTCGTTTTACGGCGAAACGATTTCACAGCTTTCGTAGGGGAATTTCTGGCTATGTCATTTCTTATTTTTGCGGATTTTTCCGAGAGACGAAACATTTTGGACCAACGAGAGGGAGACACTTGTCACCCTCTCATTGATGGAGTGTGGGCGGTCAAGCTTGGACGATTTGGGTGAGTTTTGTCAAGTAGTTGGTAGGATATTTTGTGGGTAGATGGATAAGGTGCACTTGGCATGATCTTGCCCTACACTTGCATAGCACTTGGCTAGATCTTGACCATTGGTTGGCCTTGGCTTGTACTATAAATACCCCCTTTGGGAAGACTTATTCATCCTAAAATGTTCTAAGTCTTAGAAACCTCCCCTCCTTCATGTTGTTCTCGCCCTCTCCTTGTGAGGCTTAGCCGAGAGTTCCTTCCCCACCCTGGTCAGTACCCCCTAGTGGGGTAGGCCGAGGGGTATACACCCCCCCTTGTGGTGTTGTCTCGTATATATACCCCCCTCTTGGTAGAAATACTCTCAAAAGTATTGTTATAATGTCCAAATTACCTTAGCCATATACCTTGTAGTATTCTAAGGATATACCTATCTGAAAAGCCCGTAAAATACTATTATACTTCCGCTACCACAAAACCGAAACCCTAGGAAAATCTCCATAGTCGTTGAGTATTGTGTAGAAGTTGGTTAGAACTTCTAAGGGTGGTTTAGAGCGGGTTGGAGCGCCGAGTCGAGCTAAACGATTGCCCAGATCGACTTTATACTTGGATAATTATGGGCTTATTGAGGTAAATATCTTGTCCTCTATTGTAATTGGAAATTACATATTGTTAGAATATATAGTTGAAGTATACTATATATAGAACTGAACGTAGTTATTGGCAATGTCTTTTGACTTAAGCCCGAATAATACTTACTAGAATGTCTCGCGACTTAAGCCCCAATTTAAAGAAGATTATTGAACCTGTAATTACTTAGGCAGACAAGAGTACCGTGGAATAGAATTGCACTGCTAGGTTAGATGTATAACCTCCGGTTGGCTTGGTAGCCGCCTGCAGAGGGGAGATTTACGCCATGCGGGAGAGTCTCGAATTTTCAGAGAATGTTCTACGGGATCTAAATGTTAATAAGCGCTTGTGGCCTTATAGGTTGAAATCGCGTATGGCGCGATCTATCGCAAGGAGTAGCCGACGGTTTGAAGTACTTGGAGCGCTTTGCTATTAGTCGATACTGCCGCGAGGTATGTGAACCTCTTCCTATCTCTTCCACATGATATGTGTGAACTATGTAATGCGGTGACGCATACGTGCTAAACGTATTTGATTGGTTTAAAACATAAAGTGTTATAACGCTTTATGGGAAGTTGATTATAACGACTTTATGTTGGTAAGAAAATACCGTGGTCTTGAAAAGGTAGCGATTTGAACTATAACCGCTTGTTATGTGTTAATAAAGAACTTGAAGTATTTCAAAAGATTTTTGAATCATTTTGAAAGAAGAAGTAATATTTGGTTTTGAAAACTTAAGAGTTATACTAGCTTTATGGAAGTTAGGTATAACGGCTTAAGAATGTTTTAATGATTTGAAATCGAATGTGTATCGACAAACCATCGCAAATAATAAAAGGAAATGTTTTGAATAATTAAGTATTATTAAAACCAAGAGAAACTTCCATCTGCATAGAAGCTAAGATGAGACAAAATGATATTTCCTAGATCATGGTCATTGTAATAAGATTGTTATAAACAAGATATCCTACTCACATATAAGGCTTATGTTTCTCAGTTGTTTAAAGGAGAATTATATTCTTAAATGAATAAGACTATGAACTACTTAACCCTTTCTAAAAATGAGAAACTTGAACATTGGAAAAGAATGTTGCTACTTGATTTTACAAAGAGAAGTAATTGATTTACTTTAAAAGATAATCACTCTATTTTCATATACTACGTATTGTGTGACTTTTGTGAATGTAACGTATCTTTTAAAGAGTTAATGTATGAAGTACTTTGGGGATAAAACCCGATCTTGTTAATCATATAGAAGGTACCTTGTGTGAACAACTTGATTGTATTGGTTTGTGATAGCCTTGTAATACTTTCTTGATTGCTTTGATAAGTAAACGTGTTAGGCTACGTGTTAGTATCTCGTGATGGTTGTGTAAAGGGTTTCCTTGATTGTGCTTATTAACTATCATCGTTATGATAGTATTGTGGCATTCATCTCGAGATGATTCCGGGTTGGCGCCTCCGACGCGGGTAGACTCAAAGCGTCGATGGACCTATGATTCGAGAATACCTCACGCAGTCCCGGCCTACGCGAGCTACGAGTTCCAGTTAGTATCGTCCTTTATGGGCACGCGGTCCATGTGGCCACGCGGATGCGAAGTCCGTGCGATGCCGGAGTAGCTACCTCGATGCGGAATACCTCACGCGGCCGATGAGATTGGCCTATGCGGGCTGCGGAGTTCCGTGGTTAGACGCGTACGGTAATCGATCGCGCAAGTGGCCGCCTTTGATCATGCGACGGTGCAGGCAGATCTTATGATCTGATTCATGACCTTGTTGGTACCGTGGGTTTTTAGTAGTCGGCTATGCCTTCATACTTACCGTCACGCTTTATTATGACACGTGGGACACGTGTTCATGTGTGTTCCTTGGTGCTTTTATATCATGATCGCCGGTGATGGAAGGTATTCCACGCATGATTGATGTTGTGGGCACGAGACCCATTGTTATACTTGAGTGATGACTTGAGGCGTGAGTCACGACTTGACATGACCGCTGTTGTAAATCGTAGTTTGGTTATCATACATGTCTCCCGCTTTATATGATCGCTATGATTTCATTTACGTATGTATTTTGATTCACATACTCGCACTGTCAGATCGACCTCCTTCGGGAATGCGTTCACGCCGCAGTTGAGGTACACCGCCGTTGATCCTAGCTCTCGTGGTCACGCTTTCAGTTTGGGAAGCTCCGTTTCTCGGAGGCTTATCTTGTATAGTCCCTGTTGTCAGGTGCTTACGTTCGTGGGTATGGCGTCCCCGTCCCGCCAGTGTTGTCGTATCTTTTCTTAGAGGTCTGTAGTACTGTTGTGGGCAGGGTTTGTAAAAAGGATTAAACTGTTCATGTTGAAAAAGTTGTTGTTTATATATATGCTGAAGGTAACCGTTTTTGGTTAGCTTTAAACTTTCTTATTTCACCGTCTTATTACATCGTTTCATGTATTGTCTTTATGTTCCACGATTACTCGATGTATGTCTACTGGGTGCCCGGTAAGGCACGACCACGCCCGGTTCGGTCGTGACAAAAGTGGTATCGAGCGCTTAATCTCTGAAGGTGTCTACAGACCGTATCGATGGAGTCTTGATTATCGCGTGTGTGCACCACACCAATAATCGTGAGGCTATAGGGTATTTAGGATTGGTTTCTATTCTTCTCACTCGAGATCGCGGCCTTAGAGTCAGGTTGTAAGTTAGACCTCCGACGTATTTCTTTCCTTTACCGTTATGCCTCCGCGTAGGCAACCCGGGACCAGAGGCGCGGCAGCGAGAGTCGCAAGCAGAGTACAGAGGTTACGCGGGCACAGCCCAATCATCACCGGGTGGTGCTTCATTCGGGAGTTCTGCGACGCCACTAGCCCCAAAGAAAGTTTAGCACGGCGGCAGCCTCCATCGCGCCATGATATTTGGACCTTCAGGTCCACGACCAGGAACAGAGAATATGGATTGCAAAGAGGCGACCCTATTACTAGCTATGGATTTAACTACCAGAGAGTATACCGATGTACCGCGAATCTTGATGAATATCAACGAGAGGGTTGTGCAAGAGTAGTTCTTCAGTTAGGCTTGAGCATGGCGGCACGAGCTTATACACAGCAGGCCGAGAAACGTAGAGATCGACGGGTTAACCAAGGACAGCAGAAGAGGGCCAGAACAGCAAGGTCCTTTGGTAACTTTCGAGGCAAGTCACCTCACCAGCAGATTTGATTATGCATATCCACAATGCAGAGTGGTCTTCCACGGATTTCGTGGACGCTCGGTATGCAGGTTGGTTAGAACTCCAGGGCTTCCGGTTCACAGTTTGGCAGACGTCATCCTGGGGAATGTCATCTTTTAGTTGGTACTTGTTGTACCTATGACCGTCAGGGTCTGTTGTCGATATAGTGTCCTTGTAGGAGGACTTTGCCTTCGCGACGTGGGTAGTTCGTCACCTCCTTAGCTATGCGCTCACGGGCAGTTTGATTGATTAGAACGACTAAGGGGAGTGAAGCAGTAGACATAGATCTATCCTTAACCCTCTAGAGTTTTGTATAGGTGATAAGGTGAGTATACCTTAGGTGCTATGTTCTGATAGCAGTGTGTTAGTTGTGATTTGAAATCATGGTTGTTTAACCGAGTAAGATTTTGGGGGATAGAGAAAGTGTGAGCCTTAGAGCTTTATACGTAGAGACCTTAGAGGTGAGGCCATCTCGAGAAAAAGGTGTAGTGTTATGTTTGACCCTTTATCGGAGTGCATAGTGCACGTGAGTTATGTTGGGACAGTCCCTAGTAGTGTGGAATGAAAGAGGGTAGTTGAGCTAAGACCGCCAGGTTTTCGTAACGTGATTAGTGTGATTGTTTCTGTTCGGGGAGCTAGTATGATGCGGGTTGCCGGGTCGGGTTGTGGCGACGTTGCGGGTCAACCCGCCGGCGATTTAGTGGTGGGCCAGTTTGTGGTGGTCCCGCCGTGGTAGGGTCACGAGGTGTTAGGCCCATATTCGGTTAAACAGCGTATGAGTTCGTGGATGCATTCGACCGCGTGGTCGGGTCGACGGGGCAGCCCATCGTGTTCTTCGTTCGACCGTTTACTCTACCGTGTTGAGTTATCCGAAGGTTGAAAGGCTGCACGGGTGCCTACCTTCACCTTATGTCGTGCAGTGAAGCCCGTTGTGGCTATTTTCGTTTTCTAAAAGTTTACCGTGCAGGTTAGGAACTCAGTGAGTCTCGACCGCATTCGCCTCGCCGATGTTTGGATTTCTTGGATAGTTGTGGGATTGTTGTCTCTGTGGAGGTAGTGTTCGATCTACCATTTCGGTGTTCGGATATCGCCTTATGAAGCCTTGTAAGGGCGGAAGTGTAAGTTGTCTGGCCGATTGGTTCGATGTTGGCAAGGTTCGCATTGGTTCAGCTTGTTCCGCAGATCGGATAGTGAAGCTTGTCTAGAAGAGGTTACGCGCACCGGAGGAATCGTATGGATAATCGGCGACGACGCCAGAGTTGAGTTAACGGTCGGTCTTCTTGAAAGTACCACCCCTGGTCAAAGCGCGAGTTTTGGAAAACAGAGGAACTTAGCCCGAGTTACTTTGGGCCTTTGTGAGTTCATGTGAAGGATAGGCCAGTTGCCTATATGTTAGCATTTGCCGTCCGACGGGAGGCAAGGCGTCCGGTCTTTCAGATTGTGATGTTCGGGAAGTATCGAAGATCCATCGTAGTGTTCGATTAATGATGACCACGTTAGAGATAGTAACCCGAGTGTTGGAAATCAAGCGATTTAAATGTGGAAAGAGTTCGAGTATCGACATCCTCGGGGATCGCATGCACCCGGTACCATTTGTTGGGTCGTCGAGCAAGGCTCGCGACAAAGTGACAAAGTGGTACCATTTGTTGGGTCGCTCGAGAAGGTTAATGCCTCGTGCAAAGTGACAAAGTGGTATCTACGAGTAAAGAGAGAAGCGAGCATATATGGCGAGCATAGATGTGATAATTTCTTTTTGTAAAGAGAAGGCGAAGGAAGTATATTTTAGACCCGTGAGAAGTGTTTTGTGGTGATGATTAGAGGTGTTTTCCTCGTGGGCTTAGATAGAAGTATGTGCGCGGTGTTTTACGTGGCGGTGTGGCGATTGTTCTCGTAAGTATAGTAGTGAAGACTATATCGGGCGCGGTTGTTTTGAGACTTAGAAGGAACATTCGGGACGAATGTTTCTAAGGAGGAGAATGTTATACCGTATTTTGCAGTATGCACGCGGGACGCACGTAGAAAAGTTTGTGCCTTAAAGTGCTTGGCCGAATTTTATTTGTGCATAACACCGGTTAGAGTCGTTTTTAGTAAACGTTTTCACGACTTTCGTAGGGAATTTCCGCTATGTCATTTCTTATTTTTGCGGATTTTTCCGAGAGACGAAACATTTTGGACCAACGAGAGGCGACACTTGTCACCCTCTCATTGATGGAGTGTGGCGGTCAAGCTTGGACGATTTGGGTGAGTTTTGTCAAGTAGTTGGTAGGATATTTTGTGGGTAGATGGATAAGGTGCACTTGGCATGATCTTGCCCTACACTTGCATGCACTTGGCTAGATCTTGACCGTTGGTTGGCCTTGGCTTGTACTATAAATACCCCCTTTGGAAGACTTATTCATCCTAAAATGTTCTAAGTCTTAGAAACCCTCCTCCCTTCATGTTGTTCTCGTCCTCTCCCTTGTGAGGCTTAGCCGAGAGTTCCTTCCCACCCGTCGAGTACCCCCAGTGGGAGTGGTAGGGTACACCACCTTGTGGTGTTGTCTCGTATATATACCCCACTCTTGGTAGAAATACTCTCAAAAGTATTGTTATAATGTCCAAATTACCTTAGCCATATACCTTGTAGTATTCTAAGGATATACCTATCTGAAAAGCCCGTAAAATACTATTATACTTCAGTACCACAAAACCAAACCCAGGAAAATCTCCATAGTCAGTTGGAGTATTGTGTAGAAGTTGGTTAGAACTTCTAAGGGTGGTTTAGAGCGGTTGGAGCGCCGAGTTGAGCTAAACGATTGCCGGATCGACTTTATACTTGGATAATTATGGGCTTATTGAGGTAAATATCTTGTCCTCTATTGTAATTGAAATTACATATTGTTAGAATATATAGTTGAAGTATACTATATATAGAATGAACGTAGTTATTGGCAATGTCTTTTGACTTAAGCACGAATAATACTTACTGCAATGTCTTGCGACTTAAGCGAATTTAAAGAAGATTCTCGAATCGTAATTACTTAGGGTTGTATTACATGAGCAAGTGGAATAGAATTGTGCAGTTAGAGTTAGATGTATAACCCCGGTTGGCTTGCAGCCGCCTCGGTAGAGGGAGATTTACGCTGTTGCGGGGAGGTCTTTGCGAATTTTACGTAGAATGTTCTACGAAGGGATCTAAATGTTAATAAGCGCGCGTGGCCTTATAGGTTGAAATCGCGTATGGCGCGATCCAGCTAAGGAGTAGCCGACGGTTTGAAATACTTGAGCGTTTTGCTATTAGTCGATACTCGTCGCGAGGTATGTGAACCTCTTCCTATCTCTTCCAAAGATGATATGTGTGAACTATGTAGTGCGGTGAGCGTACGTGCTAGCGTATTTGATTGGTTTAAAACATAAAGTGTTATAACGGCTTTATGGGAAGTTGATTATAACGACTTTATGTTGGTAAGAAAATACCGGTGGTCTTGAAAAGGTAAGCGATTTGAACTATAAGCGGCTTGTTATGTGTTAATAAAGAACTTGAAGTATTTCAAAGATTTTGAATCATTTTGAAAGAAGAAGTAATATTTGGTTTTGAAAACTTAAGAGTTATACTAGCTTTATGGGAAGTTAGGTATAACGGCAAGAATGTTTTATCGATTTGGAAATCGAATGTGTATCGACAAACCAGCTGCGGCGTTAATAAAAGGAAATGTTTTGAATAATTAAGTATTATTAAACCAAGAGAAACTTCCATCTGCATAGAAGCTAAGATGACAAAATGATATTTCCTAGATCATGGTCTGTAATAAGATTGTTATAAGCAAGATATCCTACTCACATATAAGGCTTATGTTTCTCAGTTGTTTAAAGGAGAATTATATTCTTAAATGAATAAGACTATGAACTACGAACCACTTTCTAAAAATGAGAAACTTGAACATTGGAAAAGAATGTTGCTACTTGATTTTACAAAGAGAAGTAATTGATTTACTTTAAAAGATAATCACTCTATTTTCATATACTACGTATTGTGTGACTTTTGTGAATGTAACGTATCTTTTAAAGAGTTAATGTATGAAGTACTTTGGGGATAAAACCCGATCTTGTTAATCATATAGTAGAAGGTACCTTGTGTGAACAACTTGATTGTATTGGTTTGTGATAGCCTTGTAATACTTTCTTGATTGCTTTGATAAGTAAACGTGTTAGGAAGGCTACGTGTGTTAGTATCTTGTGATGGTTGTGTAAAGGGGTTTCCTTGATTGTGCTTATTAACTATCGGTCGTTATGATAGTATTGTGGCATTCATCTCTTGAGATGATTAGGGAGTTAGCCGCCTCCGACGCGGTAGACTCGAGCGTCGATGGACCTATGATTCGAGAATACCTACGCAGTCCCGGGCCTATGCGGAGCTACGAGAGTTCGAGTTAGTATCGTCCTTTATGGCCACGCGGTCCATGTGGCCCGCGGATCGCGAAGTCGGGGCGATGCCGGGAGTAGCTACCGATGCGAGGAATACCTACGCGGGCGATGAGATTGCTTTACGCGGAGTGCGGAGTTCGAGGTTAGACGCGACATTGATCTCGCGGGCAAGTGGCGGCTTTGATCATGTGACGGTCTAGACAGATCTTATGATCTGATTCATGACCTTGTTGGTACTGTGGGTTTTTAGTAATCGGCTATGCCTTCATACTTACCCCGCAGATGCTTTTATTATGACACGCGTGGGACACGTGTTCATGTGTTCCTTGGTGCTTTTATATCATAGACTGCCGGCAGTGAGGAAGTTATTCCACGGGCATGATTGATGTTGTGGGCCTGAGACCCATTGTTATACTTTAGTGATGACTTGATGGCGTGAGTCCCTGACTTGACATGACTGCTTTGTAAAGCGTAGTTTGGTTATCATACATGTCTCTGCTTATATGATCGCTATGATTTCATTTACTGATGTATTTTGATTTCACATACTCACTGTTATCGACCTCCTTCGGGCCGTGCGTTCATGCCGCAGTTGAGGTACACGGTCGTTGATCCTAGCTCTCGTGGTCAAGCCACGTTTGGGAAGCTCCGTTTCTCCGGAGGCTTATCTTGGTATAGTCCCCTGGTGTTGTAGGTGCTTACGTTCAGGGGTATGGCGGGGCACTGTCCCGCCATTGTTGTCGTATCATTTCTTAGAGGTCTGTAGTACTGTTGTGGGCAGGGTTTGTAAAAAGGATTAAACTGTTCATGTTGAAAAAGTTGTTGTTTATATATAGGTGACCGTTTTGGTTAGCTTTGTCTTCTTATTTCACCGTCTTATTACCTTTGGTTTCATGTATTGTCTTTATGTTCGTGATTACTCGATGTATGTCTACTTGGGTGCCGGGTAAGGCACGATCACGCCAGGTTCGGTCGTGACACTGCTACGTCCCTTTTCCTGGTCATCTTACCCATACATACATCCGAGGTCACGACACAACTTAGTCGACCGAACAATTTGAGTAATAATCCGTATGCCTCCCTAAAACCTGCCGACTAGTCTGCGGCCGGTACACACAATCAATCCTCATATCACAGCACCTCATCCGGTGCTACTCAAACAGGCTCTTCTCTTCTCGGAGAGCCGTAACTCGATACCGTATCATAACTGGATCCTCATACTGTCGCCTCTATCTCCTCAACGACGGAAGATTCGGCAACCTCTCGGATCTAAACTTCATTAACCTCGGAAACAAATAATCGAACCCCTAGGCTCGGTAACTGAAGAATCTCACGGACCACGTCCGTCTACGGCTGCCCATCGGCGGACTACCCATAGATCCACGACTAAGGCGTGCAGAATCGCTCGGCTTTCCCCGGGTGCTATAGGATATCGATAACACAATCCTTGAATAACTCTAACTACCGTCGCTGTCGCAAATTCTACTGCCTCTGTCTGAAGATATACCGGAGGCTTTTGTGGTCTGCACAAATATTCACATGAAGTCTACATATACGTCATGCCCCCAAATCTTCAAGGCATGATTTAACTGCCGCCAGCTCTAAATCGGAAGTGGAGTAATTTCCGTTCCTGCTTCCCTAACTACCGGGAAAACATAGGCTCTATCCTTATCGGGTTGCGTCAGCACACAACCTAGCCCAACACCCAACGTGCTATCATAATAACCTAACCCTCTAGTCTCACAGGAGGGGTTAGAACTGTAGTCGTGGTCAACTTATCTTCCAATAACTGAAAGCCTTTCTCATTCCTGCGAAATATTCGGGTATCCTTAATCTCACCTATGGTTCCTGTTTCCCTTTCTCTGTTGCAACCAAACTTGGTCACTAAACTTAGATTTGATTCCTTTGCTTGCCCCATGGCTAAGACTTCCTGTCAATCACAATTTAGGGGGGGGGGATTTCCTTGATCTCGTAAAGTAGTAACCCGATTTTCCTTTCCCAGTTTGTAGAGCCTATAGCTAGGTGTTACCACATTTCCTCGAAAGGTTCTTACTTCCCATTATTTACTAATGGTCTTTACACTAGTCTGGGGTAGTCATATCTCGTGCAACTTACATAACCATAGTCATATTCTCCTTTATCATTAGGCCATATCCTTACCTTAGGCTTATTATTAGCAAAAGTATTTCTATCTTGATTCATAATCGCACGATTTCATACGAGCGTATAACTGCATTTATATCTTTACGATACTCCCGACCAATTAAATGCGTCGTTCTTAATTTCCCAACACAACACTTTTCCCCCGGTTATCCACAATTGTAACCTATGGCATACGACATGAAGACTTTGCAGTCTCATATCCTTCGTCTAACAACATGGGTACACGCAACCCCATGTCGTAAATCGTCATTTTACGTAGGGAGAGAACTTATCTCCTTACTTAAACTTTCCTCGAGTCACAACCCTAATCACAGGTCCTCTCGCGTCCAAGAAATATCTAATCATCACGCACCTCCTTAAATTCATGTAGATTTTCAAAACCTACCAAAGATGCCCTCGACTTTCGCGGAAAGACTGTACTTATTTTATTCTTGCCTTGTACATTTTCTGAAATTATCAGGAAGGTCGTGTACGACCGCCACACCAAACCAACTCCAAGTACCCCCAATGGCACTTAACATAAATTCCTTCAAATTCAATTATTACTTACTTTACTGCGTAATTTACCTCAAGTGAACAAGTCACGCGGACTTAAAAAGAAAAACAATGATGCCCGAAGGAAGGATAATGACCGGTTACTACCTCTTCTCTTCCTTTACCTTTGGATAATCGGCACGAGCGAATCGAGCCAATCTCTCTCTGCAGTCAACGTTGGCATAACAAGAGGCCAACTAGCTCGTACTCATAATATCCTCAAAGTGCATCATAATTTCTGCTAGGGTCCAACGATCGTATCGTTCACGCAATCATCTACCCGCTCAGCTACCACCCAACACTCACGGGTGTAGTCACCTCGAAAGGTCCTCATGGATTCAGGCTCCATTTCTTTACACTTGGTTGCTCTCCTTTTTTTTTTCACTGGTCGTACTCTTTCCGTACTTACAAACTTATACTAGCATACGTTCATAAATTCCATACTAATTCTGGCCTCCACTCTTTGGAGTTACTAAATTAAACAATATAAGGCCCATTCCGGCTCTCACAACTGTGATTAGGTGGGACACGTCCACGAACCCGTAAAATGATTAACTAAACTTGGGTCTTGCACCCTCGTGACCCTGTCACATAGCGGGATTACTACCAATTTGTTATACCCCGTATTTCCAGAGTATGTACGTGAGGGCGTACGTATAATAATTTGAGCCTTAAGTTAGGCAAGTTTCGAAATTTGTACACAACACCCGATAGGAGTCGTTTTGACTAAAGCGTTTCACTTTCGTAGGGAAAATTCCGGCTATGGCAGTTTTAATTTTTGCGGATTTTTCCGAGAGACAAAACATTTTGGACCAACGGGTGGGTGACATGTGTCACCCTCACATTGGAAGCTTAGGGACGGCAAGCTTGGACGATTTGGGCTACTTTAGTTGGTAGGATATTTTGTGCAAGTTGTGTGGTAGATGGATAAGGTCCACATGGTTAAAATATAGCCCTACACTTGCACCACACTTGTCTTCATCTTGGCCATTGGTTGGCCTTTGGTTAGCCTATAAATACTCCCCTTGTTGAAGACTTTCTTCATCCAAAACTTGAGCAATCTATCTAAGTCTCAAATACTCCCTCCCTCTTGTCTTGCTATCGTCCAAAGCCCCTCCCCTTTGAGCAAGGCCCTTGGCCGAGAGCCTCCCCCTCCCCCTTTGTGGTGCCCTAGCCGAGGGGTACACCCCCCCTAGCCTAGTTGTCTCGTATAAATAACCCTTGTTGTGGTATAGAAATACTCTCCTAGTATTGTTATAATGTCCAAATACCTTGGCCCAAATACCTTGTAGTATTCCCAAGGTTACACTTATACAAGCCCAGAAAAATACCATTATACTTTCCCTCAGTCACTAAAACGAAACCCTAAGTAAATCTTCACCCGTAGTTGAAGTTATAAGTAGAAGTTGGTTAGAACTTCTAAGGGTTGTTTGGAGCGGGTCGGAGCGCACGGAGTAGGAGCTAAACCTTGCTCAGGATCGACATATAAACATTCTTGACCTTCTGTTGTAATTGGAAATTACATGTTGTAGGAGTATATAGTTAAGTCTACTATATATAGAACTGAAAATAGTTGTGCGGCAATGTCTTTTGACTTAAGCCTGAATAATACTTACAGAATGTCTTGCGACTTAAGCTGAATTTAAAGAAGAGAAGCGAATCGTAATTACATAGGGTCGTATTACAATAGACTTGTGTAGCATTCTTGTGTAGTAGAATTGTACACGTCCGGTTAGGCGTGTTAACCCCTGGTTGGCTTGGTAGCCTCGATAGAGGAGATTTACGCTGATGTGGGGAGGTGCCGAATTTTCGTAGAATATTCTACATTGAGATCTAGGATGTTAATAGGCGCCTTGTGGCCTCTATAGGTTGAAGTCTGCGTATGGCGTGATCTACTTGACTTAAGGAGTGGCAGCGGTTTGAGGTACTTGGATCACTTTGCTATTAGTCGATAATCGTCGCGAGGTATGTGAACCTCTTCCTATATGTTCTATCATGATATGTGTATAACTATGTAGTGCGTGACGCATACGTGTTTAATGTATTTGATTGGTTTGAAACATAAAGTGTTATAACGGCTTTATGGGAAGTTTGTTATAACGACTTTATGTAGGTAAGAAAATGCTTTGTGGTTTCAAAGTGGTTGATTTGACTTATAACGGATTTGATGTGTAGTATTAAAGAACTTGAAGTGTTTCAACAAGACCTTTTGAAAGAAAAGTAATACTTGGCTTTGAAAACATAAGAGTTGTACTAGCTTTATGGGAAGTTAGGTATAACGTCTTAAGAGGGATAAAAAGAATGGTTTACTGATTTTTTTAAAGATAAGAGACTTGACTTAATGGTATTGATATGAATTTTATTAAAGGTGTGAAACCTCATTCGTGAGTAATGAGTACTGGGTTTTAAAAGGAATAATGTTTCTTGATTTTGGAAATCGAATGAGTATCGACAAACCAACTGCGAGCGTTAATAAAGGAAAATGTATTGAATAATGAAGTATGGTATTAAAACCAATAAAAACCTTCATCTGCATAGAAGCTAAGATAAGACAAAATGATATTACATTCCCTAGATCATGGCTGCTTAATAAGATTGATTATAAACAAGAATAACCTACTCACATATAAGACATATGTTTCTCAAAACGTTTAAAGGAGAATTATGTTTTAAAGGATTTAAAACTATGAACTCTGAAACCTTTCTAAAATGAGAAACTTGAGCATTTGAAATTAGGCAAACTTGAACGTTTGGAAAATAAGGTTGTTACTTGATTTTACAAAGGAAAGCATTTTGGTTTACTTAACAACGTTAGTCACTCTATTTTTATACTACGGGTATCGGGTGACCTTTGTAAAAGAAATGGATCTTTAAAAGGAATTTAACGTACATAGTACTTTAGGGTTAAAACCCAGACTTTGGCATAAAATGAAAGTACTTTGAGTTGTGTATAACTTGCCTATGCTTGTTGTTGTGAAGCTTGCCTATGCTTGTTTGTTGTGAAGCTTGCCTATGCTTGTTGTTGTGAAACTGTCTATGCTTGTTGTGATAGCCTTTGTTGTATTCTGTACTCGCGTCTCGATGGAGGTAGGTTGATTTGTTATGAGCGATTATACACCGAGTCCCACGACGGGCGGTCGCGATCTCATCGATTTTACAGAGATGGGCGGTGGTCACGATTTCATCGATTTTACAGAGTCCCACGAGATGGGCAGGGTCACGTATTTCATATGATTTTACACCGAGTCCCGAGATGGGCAGTCACGATTTCATCTGATTTACACCGAGTCCCACAAGATGGGCGGGTCGCGTATCTCACCGATTTTACACCGAGTCCCACGATGGGCGGTGGTTACGTATTTCATCCGTTATCATACATGTCTCTGCTTTATATAGACTATTATGATTTCATTCTGATCTTTTCTGATTTCACATACTTGGTACTGTGTCTTGACCTCCTTGGGCCGATGCATGCCGCAGTTGAGGTACAACGGTGGTGGATCCTCGCCATGGATCACGATTCATGTCGGGAAGCCCCATTTCTTCGAGGCTTATCTTTTGGTATGTTACCCGAGTGCATAGATTCTTATACATTCGTGGGTATGGTGGGACCTGTCCCGTCATAGCCGTTGTAAAAATCTTGAGGTGCAGCCTATTGTGGCGCGGGTTTGTAAAAGTATAACTGCTCGGTATTTATGTATATATGATGAAGGCAAATCGCTTTTGGTTGGCTTGTTTATTTATCTTGTCTCTTAATTCATGTTCATGTTTTTATTTCACGATTTTCTCTCGATGTTGTATCACTAGGGTTCCCGGTAAGGCACGACCACGCCCGGTTGGTCGTGACAAAAGTGGTATCGAAGCGATTAATCCTCGGAAAGTGTCTCTGAACCATGTCTAGTAGAGTCTTGATTATCTCGGTGTTGTGCACCACATCTATAATCAGGAGGCTATAGGACATTTAGGATTGGTTTCCATTCTTCTCATTACGAGATCGTGCCTTGAGCCGTGTGATAAGTTGGACCCTACGGCGTATTCCTTTCCTTTACGATTATGCCTCGCGAAGGCAACCTGAGCCCAGACGGCAAGGCGATCGAGGAGCTGCTAGTGGATACAGAGGAGCACGAGGGCGCAGCCGTCGCCAAGACTGAGATGCTGCTTCCGACGACGAGTTTCGCGACGCCTTGCCCGGCCCAGTGAGTTTAGAGCCGCGGCGGTGGCTGCCGAGACTACAAGACTGAGCCTCGGTCCCACAACCGGATGAGATGGGGTACAAGGAGATGGCGATTCTTGGCGAGGTCGTGGCCGATATGAGGATAGGCTAGACGCAGATTCGGCCCCATAGCACCGTAGTTCACCCCGAGCGCATTTGAGGCTACGTGACTTTCTTAGTTGTAGCGCTTGATGTTCTATGGATCGAGGCCTGAGATGACCTCGGGAGTTTATCCGAGCGGCTACGATGGATCGTGAGGTGTCCGAGTCTCGAGCAGTCGGTGGTATTGGGTTACGCGTCAGTGCGTGATCTTGCGATTGGTAGTTTGATTCGTGGGAGCTGTCGGGAAGAGCATGCACTTCCAGATTTGGGACGAGTTCTCGGGCATTTCTTGCACATTTCTTGCCTCGCGGATGAGGAGGGCTCGGGCAGCATTTTTGGCGTTGAGCGGGGCGGGCGGGCGGTTAGAGAGTACAATGTGGAGTTCGACTCATTAGCTCGGTATGTTCCGTGTGGTAGGCGATATGGAGGGCGAGTACACCGCTACGCCACGGGCTGGATGATTACTTAGCGAGGCTTATGCGGGTGTAGCTCTTCACCGGGCATGGACATTGCCGCGTCAAGCTCATGCACTTGGATGTGAGGCACGGAGAGGTCTGGAATGGCGAGATCGGCGAGAAGAGGGCGAGCAGCGAGGTCCTTTGGTAACTTTGAGGCGGACCGCCTGGCGATCTAGTTATGTACCTCCACGATGCAGTGGTCCCCGCGATCGTCGGGGCGTTGAGGTATTCGGGGCTGGTCGAGCTCGGGGCTTAGTTCACGATTTACATAGGTTCTAGCGATCGGGTTGAGTTTTCCTCGGTGTACGCGATGTGGCGGGCGTCGAGAATGTCGTCTTTTTGCGGTGCTTGTTTTCCTGCGGCCGTCGAGGACATGTGAGAAAACCGTCTAGTAGGAAGGATGCAAGCAGAATGACTCGACTTAGGATCGATGGCGAGTTCATCGCTTTCTACTATGCGCCTGCGAGTATGCCTTTGATTAGAGTGGAGCGGTAGATTCAGGTATATCCTTAACCCTTTAGAGATTTGTATGCATGATATGATGACCTTATTATTGTGTGCTACGTTCGGATATCGTTATGTTGGTTATGAGTTAGAAAGCTTGACTAGTTGAAAGGATATGTATGGGGGCATGGAAAGTATGAACTTTAGAATATTTCCTGTTGAGACCTTAGATGTAAGGACATCTTGAATAAAAGATTTTACGGTTAGTCTTTGTTGAAATACTTGGTTTGCGTATAAATGTATTGTGTGATAAGTCCCTGGGTTGGGTAAATGAAAGTGGTATCTTTCCTGATGTGATTTAGCAAGATTGTTCCGTGTCGAGGAGCAAGAGTTGGCGCGACAATGGGTCGGGTTGGGGCCATGTTGCGGGCCAACCCGCGGCCTGTTTCGATGTGGGGTCAGTTCTGGGTGGTCCCGCCAGATGGTAGGGTCACGAGGGTGTTAGGCCCAAGTTTAGATGACCATCGTATGAGTTCGAGGATATGTTCGACGAGCGGATCGTGAAGGCGGGAATGGCCTTAAGGAAGATCGAGGCTAGTAAGATGACCAAGTTTGGAGGTAGTGACTCAAAGTTTGGAAGCGAAGTGTGATGCGTATACTAGAAGAGTTCAAGTGTTGAGAAGAGTACGACGAGTAAGGGTAGAGGCGAGCATGTATTGCGAGCATAGATATGATCATTTCTTGTGAAGGGAGAAGGTGCGAAGGATGTATATTTTAGACCTCGGGAATCGCATGCGATCAGGTACCATTTGTTGGTCGCCGAGTGACACTAGAACCTCGCGGCAAAGTGACAAAAGTTTGTGATGTTAGAGGTGTTTCCTCGTGGACTTGGATGTAAGTATTTCTGCGGGTGTTTCGTGGCGGTTGTGGCGTTGGCAACTTATTAGAAGAACTTTATCGTTATCAGTCTTGAGAAGGAACATTCGACGAATGTTTCTAAGGAGAGGAGAATGTTATACCGTATTTCCGTGAGTATATGCGTGAGGCGTACGTATAATAATTTGAGCCTTAAGTTAGGCAAGTTTCGAAATTTGTACACAACACCCGGTAGGAGTCGTTTTTCGAAGCGTTTCCACGACTTTCGTAGGGAAAATTAGGCTATGGCATTTTAATTTTTGTGGATTTTTAGAGAGACGAAACATTTTGGACCAACGGGAGGGTGACATGTGTCACCCTCACATTGGAAGCTTAGGGACGGCAAGCTTGGACGATTTGGGCTACTTTAGTTGGTAGGATATTTTGTGCAAGTTGTGTGGTAGATGGATAAGGTCCACATGGTTAAAATCTAGCCCTACACTTGCACCACACTTGTCTTCATCTTGGCCATTGGTTGGCCTTTGGTTAGCCTATAAATACTCCCCTTGTTGAAGACTTTCTTCATCCAAAACTTGAGCAATCTATCTAAGTCTCAAATACTCCCTCCCTCTTGTCTTGCTATCGTCCAAAGCCCCCTCCCCCCCCCCCCCCTTTGAGCAAGGCCCTTGGCCGAGAGCCTCCCCCTCCCCCTTTGTGGTGCCCTAGCCGAGGGGTACACCCCCCCTAGCCTAGTTGTCTCGTATAAATACCCCTTGTTGTGGTATAGAAATACTCTCCTAGTATTTTTATAATGTCCAAATACCTTGGCCCAAATACCTTGTAGTATTCCCAATGTTACACTTATTCAAGCCCAGAAAATACCATTATAATTTCCCTTAGTCACTAAGCGAAACCCTAAGTAAATCTTCACCCGTAGTTGAAGTTATAAGTAGAAGTTGGTTAGAACTTCTAAGGGTTGGTTGGAGGCGGTCGGGCGCGCGGAGTAGGAGCTAAACCTTGCTCGGGATCGACATATAAACTCGGATAATTTTGGGCTTATCGAGGTAAACATTCTTGACCTTACATTTGTAATTGGAAATTACATGTTGTAGGAGTATATAGTTAAGTCTACTATATATAGAATGAACATAGTTGTGCGGCAATGTCTTTTGACTTAAGCTCCGAATAATACTTACGGCAATGTCTTGCGACTTAAGCTGAATTTAAAGAAGAGAACTGCGTAATTACATAGGACGTATTACGGTAGACTTGTGTAGCATTCTTGTGTAGTAGAATTGTACGTCCGGTTAGGCGTGTTAACCCCTGGTTGGCTTGGTAGCGGCCTCGATAGAGGAGGAGATTTACTGTTGCGGGAGGTCTTTGCGAATTTTACGTAGAATATTCTACATTGAGATCTAGGATGTTAATAGGCGCTTGTGGCCTCTATAGGTTGAAATCTGCGTATGGCGTGATCTACTTGACTTAAGGAGTAGCCAAGCGGTTTGAGGTACTTGGATCACTTTGCTATTAGTCGATAATCGTCGCGAGGTATGTGAACCTCTTCCTATCTGTTCTATCATGATATGTGTATAACTATGTAATGCGGTAGGCGTACATGTGTTTAATGTATTTGATTGGTTTGAAACATAAAGTGTTATAACGGCTTTATGTGAAGTTGGTTATCTTGACTTTATGTAGGTAAGAAAATGCTTTGTGGTTTCAAAGGGTAAGCGATTTGACTTATAACGGATTTGATGTGTAGTATTAAAGAACTTGAAGTGTTTCAACAAGACCTTTTGAAAGAAAAGTAATACTTGGCTTTGAAAACATAAGAGTTGTACTAGCTTTATGGGAAGTTAGGTATAACGTCTTAAGAGTGATAAAAAGAATGGTTTCTTGATTTTTTTAAAGATAAGAGACTTGACTTAATGGTATTGATATGAATTTTGTTAAAGTGTGAAACCTCATTCGTGAGTAATGAGTCTTGGGTTTTAAAAGGAATAATGTTTCTTGATTTTGGAAATCGAATGAGTATCGACAAACCAGCGGCGTTAATAAAGGAAAATGTATTGAATAATGAAGTATGGTATTAAAACGGTAGAAACCTTCAATCTGCATAGAAGCTAAGATAAGACAAAATGATATTACATTCCCTAGATCATGGGCTTAATAAGATTGATTATAAACAAGAATAACCTACTCACATATAAGGCATATGTTTCTCAAAGCGTTTAAAGGAGAATTATGTTTTAAAGGATTTAAAACTATGAACTCTGAAACCTTTCTAAAATGAGAAACTTGAGCATTTGAAATTAGGCAAACTTGAACGTTTGGAAAATAAGGTTGTTACTTGATTTTACAAAGGAAAGCATTTTGGTTTACTTAACAACGTTAGTCACTCTATTTTTATACTACGGGTATCGGGTGACCTTTGTAAAAGAAATGGATCTTTAAAAGGAATTTAGCGTACATAGTACTTTAGGGTTAAAACCCAGACTTTGGCATAAAATGAAAGTACTTTGAGTTGTGTATAACTTGCCTATGCTTGTTGTTGTGAAGCTTGCCTATGCTTGTTTGTTGTGAAGCTTGCCTATGCTTGTTGTTGTGAAACTGTCTATGCTTGTTGTGATAGCCTTTGTTGTATTTCTGTACCCCCGCGTCTCTCGATGGAGGGCCGGTTGATTTGTTATGAACGATTATACACGAGTCCGAGATGGCGGTCGCGTATCTCATCGATTTTACGAGATGGCGGTCACGTATTTCATCCGATTTTACAAGGTCCCACGAGATGGGCGGTCACGTATTTCATCGATTTTACACCGAGTCCCACGAGATGGCGAGTCACGTATTTCATCCGATTTTACGAGTCCCACAAGATGGGCGGTCGCGTATCTCACTGATTTTACCGTCCCGAGATGGGCGAGGTTACGTATTTCATGTGGTTATCATACATGTCTCTGCTTTATATAGACTATTATGATTTCATTCTGATCTTTTCTGATTTCACATACTTGGTACTGTTATCGACCTCCTTGAGGTGCGTTCATCTGCGAGTTGAGGTACAACGGTGGTGGATCCTCGCTCATAGGATCACAGTTCAGCGTGTCGGGAAGCCCCATTTCTTCGGAGGCTTATCTTTTGGTATGTTACCCTGAGTCTGTAGATTCTTATACATTCAGGGGTATGGCGGGGCCCTGTCCGTCATATTTGTAAAAATCTTGGAAGTGCAGCCTTGTTGTGGGCAGGGTTTGTAAAAAAGGATAATTGTTCGGGTATTTATGTATATATGATGAAGGCAACTGTTTTGGTTGGCCTGTTTATTTATCTTGTCTCTTAATTCATGTTCATGTTTTTATTTCCGCTGATTTTCTCTGATGTTGTATCACTAGGGTGCCCGGGGTAAGGCACGATCCACTGGCAGGTTGGTCGTGACACAATTGATCCCATTTCATTTCAAGATATGGGGCGACCTTAATAGATCTGACCCGACTGGCGTCGTATTTAACTCTTTTCCTTAGTGCTGTCTTAACTTTTTACTACCCGAGAAGGCCTTATATATCTAAGGTCTCGGTGGTTATCAACATTCCTAGGCTCACAATTTCCATGCTCCAAGCCTAATTTATCAGTCCCCCTATAAACGGGTACAAAAACTTCTCAATATACTATAATCGGGTTGTCTTGCCTGACAACCCTACTTACTCCATACGGATCTCACGTACCATTCTCGAAATCCTACTACGTAGCTCAATCTATTAACATAGTCTTCCATTAAGTCCCTTAATTAACCTCTTAAGGGTCCATTACATTCTCACACAACTCATCATCACCTAATTATCTCAAATTAGCACGTAAAACCTTGATGAGAGTTCCTTAACTGTTCATACCTTCCCGGTATTTATTTAGTCCTTACCAAATCCTGGTAATCTTAAATCATTCTAGGCAACACGCGTCTGACCCTCATACATAAATCCGTATAGTTGTATATCACCATACCAACTATACTACAAACATTACCAACCTGGATACGCAATCCACATAATCTTTCCTGGGTCACTGCTGCCTTTCTCGTAGCTGCAATCACATAACTCGTTAGGGAGAGACGACACAACCATACGGCTCATTGCACGATCTCGAGTGAGAAAAATGAAACCAATCCTAAATGTCCTGACCTCACGATTATAGATGTGGTGCGCAACACACCGATAATCAAGACTCTACTGCAGACGCCTGTAGACACTTTCAGGACTAAGCGCTCGATACCACTTTTGTCACGACCCGACCGGGACCGTGGGGTGCCTACACAGGCACCCTTTCGTATACATCGAGAGAATATCTTGGAACATACACAATCGATAAAATCTGAAACATAAAATAACAACTGGCCGATAAGGCCACCTTAGTAAACTATACAAATAAAGCAGTACTTTTTTTTCCTTTACAACCCAAACCACAATGTGACTACTGCACCTTAAGAATAACAACTCTGGCGGGACGGGGCCGCCATACCACGAATGTACAACAACCGACAATACCAGGGATAAGCCTCCGAAATAAAGGAGCTTCTCAACCGCTGAACAGTGATCCTAAGAGCGAGGATCAGCAACCTGTACTTTACCTGCGGCATGAACGCAGCCCCCCGAAGGAGGTCAGTACAACATGTACCAAATATGTGAAACTGAAATTAAAGTAATGAAATCATAATTCTAAAATAAAGCGGAAGCGGTATGATAACTCAATTAACGATTACGATTGCCTTACTAACAATGAGAGTAACTAGGAGTATCGTGCAACATAAAAATAGGAAGCTCGCGATCAAGCGAGAACCATCCGCCCGCAGATCATTAAGCAATCCTACTCACGGGACTATTTCACGCGTAGGTCGTGTGGACCCGCATGAGGTATTCCTCGCATAGGCTGTACCCGCCCGCATGGGACTATTTCACCCGCATAAGCCCATAAGGACTCGCATGAGGTATTCCTCGCATCATGGGTAGCAAATCCACGGAAAACAGGTGGTATAACGTCTTGGGGGTTCACCCCTCATTTATACTCTTACCCTGAAGCATGTGGTATAACGTCTTGGGGATTTACCCCTCATTTATACTCTTACCCTGGAGAAGGTGGTATAACGTCTTGGGAATTTACCCCTCATTTATACTCTTACCCTATCTCAACCGGCCATCATACATAACATAAGCCCTACCGGCTTATCACACATAACATAAACACTAGAACATTATACAATAAATAAGCAAGTTAAGAAATCCTCCTAACTTCTTATTAGCCTTATTCATACACACTCTCATTTTAGTTTACTTAAGGCACTATCATATCTTTTATAAAATTTCGGGAATTTAACCCAAGTACTACATACTTCCACTCTTTTAAAAATGAATTTTTTTCATATAAAACTTCCAAGATACTAATAACCGTAGTATCAAGTCATAACTACATTTTAAGACAAGTCACAATACCTTTTTAGAAAAATACATTTTCGGGCTTCTAAATCAAGTGACTTCTTTCTTTTAAAACCTTAAGCAATTGATGCCTTTAAATCAATTTGTCTTTCGTTATTTCAAGTCATTTAACATACTTAAATTACTTAGAGTAAACCACTCTTTTTAACTTTCCATAAAGCTATTATAACCAACTTCCCATAAAGCCGTTATACTAGCTTTATACGTTAGCAACTTACATACTTCTTTATAACCAAGAGACTTAAACTTTCCAACAAAACAAGTATCAATAATACTTTCAACTTACTTAAAGTCTCTTAACTTTTGAAAACCAAGATATCCTTAATATTTAAACAAGTGAGTTAATTCCCTAACTCAATCAACTTGGACATTCTTAAAATAAGCCAAGGATATCAAATGGACCTAGATTGTCAAAATCTTGTACGTCTACCGTACTATACATTTACAACTTATTCATGCTCAAGAGATAAGAAAGTTCCACATACCTCTTCGATTTAATCCACTTGCTAAGTCCAATTCGCCGTACATAGTGTGTCAACCTATAATGACCATAATACGTCTATTAACGTCTTACTTCAAACGTAGAATATTATAAGTGTAAGGTCACTAAATTCTACGGAAAATCGGACAGCACCTCCTTTGTTTCTACTTACTTTGCCACCTTTTTCAAGGCCGAATTCAATAACCAAACACGCCACATTTAAGGCCCAATCAATGCAATTAACAATAGAGGATTACACGCCTACTAGACGTGTAAAATTCGCCACAAACGATATCAAACTAATACAAACTACTAGTCCAATTCGGCCACATTGAGATGCAACAATACCAATTCTTATCCAATTTCCATTTCAATCCAAGTTGTTAGCATAACATGATATCAAGTCGCAATCGATTATGACTACTATAATCTTCAAGTAAGTAACATGCGACGATTCTAATAAACAACCAAAATTGTAATCCAACTTCACTTGGCTTAAATGACATTTCGGATTTAAGGCTACAATCAATCCATAATACTTATAAAACTTCAACACATAAACTTCATGCTAGCAACATGTAAAGCTAATAACAATATATATAATATTGTAACACATTAGAGCCAAGATTATTACCTCAACGATTCTTAATCCAACTCCAATTCCGAAGTCGCTCCTTAGCAACTTAGAGCCTCTTCTAGACACTTCAATCCGCTTCTTGAGACCCTTAGAACAACACCAACAAGTTTCCTTCAATCTTCCAAACAAAACCTAGAAAAGCAACTAGGTTTTCACCTTGCGACTAATACGAAAACTATCTTTTTCCGGGATTTTTCTATTGAGATACACTTACAATACACTCATGAACCTTGGTTTAAAGTGTGGAGCTTAATGGCCAAGAAACAAACTTTTTTTCTTTTCAATGGGCATGAACCCGAGAGCTCTATGTTGGAGTTCTTGAAATTCTTGAAAAAATTGGCTAAGTGTTGAGCTTTTCTTGCTACTAGTACTACTATATAGTCCAATGGAGGGTCAAGATGTGAACAAATGTGAGGCTTGGATGAGTTCCAATTAAATATCAAGCCTTGTGGACCCTTTGACTTAGTCAATTTTCTCAAGCTCACAACTTGCAAGGCTTGTCATCTTAAGACTATGGTCAATGACCATTTCACCCATGCACATTTCGTCCATGACCATAAAAGGGGGGGGTGTGTGACACGTGTCGCCCTCCCGTTCGTCGCAATATTTTGTTTTCCGACAATTCCATAATTTCGATAAATTTTTACTCGTCTCAAACCTTAACATTTTTGAGTTCTTACGTACGTTCTTAGAAACATATCCTGAAATTCCGGGGTGTAACAGCCGGGCCGATGAGGTTAGCCCATCTTGTCTTTCAGTTAGGACTGTTTACTCGGCGGAGGGTTATGCGAGATGTTATCAGGAAGGTTGTAAGGCTGCACGGGGTTCCTACTTTTATTATGGCAGGCAGTGGAGCCCAGTTTATGGCTATTTCTTTTTCGGGAGGTTTTACCAGGCGGGGTTAGGAACTCAGGTGAGTCTCAGTATTGCATTCACCCTCGGGCCGACGGACGAACAACGCATTTTATCCAGACATTTGAGGATAGGTTACGGGCCGGTGTTTTGATTTCAGGGGTAGCTGTGAGGATTATTTGCCTCTTGTTGAGTGAGTATTATATAGCTACCATTTTAGTATTCGGATGGTGCCTTATGAAGCCTTGTATGGACGGAAGTGTAGGTTGCCGGTCGATTGGTTCGATGTTGGCAAGGTTCAGATAGTTGGTCCCTACTTGTTTCAGCAGGATGTGGATAAGGTGAAGCTTATCCAGAAGAAGTTATTAGCAGCTCAGAGTCAACAGAAGTCGTGTGGATAATCGGCGTCGACACTTGGAGTTCAGGTTGACGGTGGGTCTTCTTGAAGGTACCACCCCGGAAGGGTGTGACGAGATTTGGATAGAAGGGGAAACTTAGCCCGAGGTAATTTTGGCATTTTCAGATCGTTGTAGAATAGGCCAGGTTGCCTATAAGTTAGCACTGCCGTCCGACTTAGGAGACAGTACGTCCGGTCTCCCAGGTTGCTATGTTTCAAAAGAGTATCGGAGATCCATCCAGAGTGTTCCCAGTTAATGATGACCAAGTTAGAGATAGTAACCCCGAGATTTTGGAAACTGAAGCAATGATAGAAATATGGTACGTATAGTAGGAAGAGTTCGAGTGTACGAGGAAGATACGACGAGTAAGAAAAGAGGCTAAGATGTGTTAAGAAGATGGAAGTGTCCTTTTTTATAAGTGAAGAGGGGAAGAAAGTATCCTTTGGACCATGGGTAAAGCTGTTATACCCCGTATCCTCAGGGTATGTATGCGAGGACGTACGTACGAGAGCACGACAGAAAAATTGGAAAGGAAGAAAGAGGTGATTCTTCCACGGAAAAAGTTTCCGGTTTTTGTAAGGAAAAATGTTCGTTGAAGGGAATTGGGTTCCCAGATTTGGAATTTGGGCTTCTTAGATTATATTAGAATTATGGAATTTTATTTTCGGAAATGGTCACGTGGGGCCCACGGGAGAAATTTACGGTTTTGTGGGGCCCACTTTGTTTTCAAGATTTTGGCCATTGTGGATATTTTTTCGGAAGACGTTTTATGAGGGCCAATAGGAGGGTGACACGTGTCACCCCGCCAGTGGCAATGACCGGTTACCTTTGTGCAACACGGTTAGAGTCGTTTCGGCTAAACGTTTTCGCGTAACTGCGAAGGAAAATTCGGCTATGTCGTTTTGTATTTTGCGGATTTTTCGAGGACGACACCTTTGGACCAACGGGAGGGTGACACTTGTCACCCTCGTTGACGATTTGGAGGCGGTCGAGGTGGGTTGGCTGGCCGATTGGCCCCTTGAAGTGTGCCTTGCTTTGTGGCTTGTTTTGTGGAGTGTTTTGTGGAGTAGGTTTTAGGGTGCACTTGGCTTAATCTTGCCCTTACACTTGCTATACACTTGGAAGGATCTTGGCCCTTGGTTGGCCTTTGGTTTTGCTATAAATACCCCCCTAAGTGTGAAGACTTCATCCATTCCAAAAAACTTCCAAGTCTTGAAACCCTCTCCTCCCCCTTTGTGAGCTCGTAGCCGAGAGCCTTCCCCCTCCCACACCGTGTGGCCTTTGGCGAGGTTCCCTTCCCCTTTGTGGTGCTAGCCGTGGGGTACCCACAGCCTAGTTGTTTAGTATAATACCCTCCTCGTGGTATTGAAATACTTCTCCTAGTATTGTTATAATGCCCAAAATACCTTAGCCTTGTACCTTGTAGTATTCCAAAGATACCTCTATACGTAGAGTCCGGAAATACTACCTTTTGTCCTTTTAGTCTCAAACCGAAACCCTAAGGAAATCTTCATAGTTGGTTGAAGTATTTGAGTAGAAGTTGGTTAGAACTTCTAAGGGTTGTTTGGAGCGGATTGGAGCGCATGGAGTAGGAGCTAAACCTTGCTCAGGATCGACATTATAACTTGGATAATTTTGGGCTTATCGAGGTAATTATCTTGTCCCTCTATTGTAATTGGAAATTACATGTTTGTTAGAATATATAGTTGAAGTATACTGTATATGGAACTATACTTAGTATTCGGCAATGTCTTTTGACTTAAGCTGAAGAATAAAGAATCGAACTGTAATTACATAGGGTGTGTGCGGTAGACTTGTAGAGTTCTCGAGTAGAATTGTACACGTCCGGTTAGGCGTATAAACCCGTCGGCTTGGCCAGGCCTCGATAGAGAGGAGATTTGCTGTTGTGGCGGGAGAGTCTTTGCGAATTTTACGTAGAAAGATAGAAACTTGTGTTTTGGGGTTAATAGACGTTTGTGACCTTTATAGGTGAAAGTACTAAGAGTAGCGTATTCTACTCGAGGAGTGGAAAGGGCTAGCAAGGTTGTAGTACTTGGAGCATTTTGCTTATTGTCGATAAACCGTCGCGAGGTATGTGAACCTCTTCCTATCTCTTCTAGCATGATATGTGTGAACTATGTAGTACGGTAGACGTACATGTGTTAACTGTGTTTGATGGTTCTTAAAACATAAAGTGTTATAACGGCTTTATGGGAAGTTGGTTATAACAGCTTTATGTAGGTAAGAAAATACTTTGTGGTTTTAAAAGGTAACTGATGTGAATTATAACTGGCTAGTTATAATAAAGAACTTGATGTATTTCAAAAGATTTATAAATAGTTTTGAAGGGAGAGTAACACTTGGTTTTAAAGGTTTTAAAAAGAGTTATACTAGCTTTATGGGGAGTTAGGTGTAATGTCTTAAGAGAGGCAAAGAAAATGGTTTACTGATGTTAGAAGTTAAGAGACTTGATCTTATAAGATAAGAGACTTAACTTATTTGTTTAATGTGAATGTTTGTGTGAAACTTCATTCGTGAGTAATGAGTATTTGGTTTTATTTAAAGGGATAATGTTTTACTGATTTCGGAAATCAGAATATGTATCGACGGACCACTGCAGCGTTAATAAAGGAAAATGTATTGAATAATGATGTATCGTATTAAAACCAGTAGAAACCTCCATCTGCATAGAAACTAAGATGAGACAAAATGATATTACATTTTCTAGATCATGGTTGTTGTAATAAGAATGTTGTAAACAAGAATAACCTACTCTCACGTGAGACATATATTACTCAATTGTTCTAAAAAGGAATCAAGTGATTAAGTTTGGGAACTATGAAACCATTTGAAAATGAGAAGCTTGAGTAATTGAAACTAGGCAAACTGGAACTTAGGAAAAGAATGTTGTTACTTGATTTTGAAAAGGAATGTGGGTTGGTCATTCTAATACTACGGGTATCGGGTGACTTTTATAAAAGTAATGGATCTCTTTTAAAGAATTTAACGTACGTAGTACTTTGGGGTTAAAAACCCGGACTTTGGCATAAAATGAAAGTACTTTGAGTTGTGTGAAACTTGCCTATGCTTGGGATGATAGCCTTTGTTGTGCAAGTGTGGTATTTCTGTGTTACCACGTCTCTTGATAGAGGGCCGGTTGGTAGTTGAGAACTTGGACGTCTTTGGCGGTGATGGAGAATTACACGGGTATGTTTCCATTTTGATTCTCGTCTTGTTGTTGATGTCACATGGGCATGTCTACACCGATGCAGATTCGGCATGCGGCCACGCGTCGTTGATTTCCGATATATGGTTATTACCGCAACATGGACGTGTCTACCGTCGCAAAGATTCGGGCATGTGGCCACGCGGCGGTTGACCCAGATATATTGTTATTGAGGTTACATGGGCATGTCTACACCGAGGCAGTATTCCGGGGGCATGTGGCCATACGACCTTGATATTATGGTTGCATCATGGACATGTCTACACCGTCTGATTAGGGGCACGCGCCATGATGCGAACATGATGGATGTTGTGGGCGTGAGACCCATAGTTATATTTAGTGGTGACTTTGAGGCGTGAGTCACGACTTCGCTTTTATGTTGCGTCGTATTTTGGTTATCATACATGTCTCCTGCTTTTTAGGCTATTATGATTTCATTTACAGTATTTGACAGTTTCACATACTTGGTACTGTTGTCTTCGACCTCCTTGGTGCGTTCATCCGCAGTGAGGTACATCGGTCGTGGATCCTCACTCTTAGGATCTCTGTTCGGCGGTTTGGCAAGCTCCGTTTCTCAGGAGGGTTATCTTTTGTTATGTGTTCCAGGGGTTGTAGGTTCTTGTACATTCAGGGGTATGGCGGGGGCCTGTCCCGTCATAGTCGTTGTAAATCTTAGAGTGCATGTAATCTTGTTGTGGCGTGGTTTGTAAAGAGGATAAGCGTCGGGTTTTTATGTATATATACGAAGGCATTTGTTTTGGTTGCTTTGTTTATTTATCATGTCTCTCATTTCATGTTTAAAGTTTTTATTTCCGCTGGTTTTCTCTGATGTTGTATCGCTAGGGTGCCCGGGGTAAGGCACCAGTCACGGGCCCGAATTCGGGGTGTGACAAAGTGGTATCAGAGCAGTTAGTCCTCGGAAAGTGTCTACAGACCGTGTCTAGTAGAGTCTTGATTATCGGTGTGTTGTGCACCACATCTATAATCAGGAGGCTATAGGACATTTAGGATTGGGTTCCATTCTTCTCATTCTGAGATCGTGCCTTAGAGCTGTGTTGTAAGTTGGACCCCTCTGACGTATCTCGTTTTTACCAGTTATGCCTCCGCGTGCAACCGTGAGCCCGGGAAGGGCAAGGCGGCCGAAGTCGCTAGTGAGATCTGAGAGAAGTGCGCAGAGCCTGGTCAAGATACGAGCAGTGCTTCCGGACGCGAGTTTAGCGACGCCCGACCTGTGAGTTTAGAGCGCGGCCGTGGTGATGAGACTCTGATACACGAGCCTCGGTCCCACGATGCGGAGCGGGGAGATGGGTCACGAGATGGCCCGATTATTGGCGAGGTTGTGGCGATATGAGCGGAGATCGGCGATTCGGTTCTAGCGGCGCATGTGGTGCACCCGAGAGCAGATAGTTTGAGGCTACGGGACTTTACGAGTTGTAGCGCGAGTTTTATGGGTCGAGGCACGAGGATGATCCGCGGAGTTCATCCGCCGTCGATTCTGAAGGATCACGGGTGAAAAGGCTTGAGACCGAGTGCGCGACCGGTTCGTCAGACGGCCGCGTGATACCGCATGATCGATTGGTTTGATTCATGAGCTTTCCGGAGAGCATGCACTCCAGTATGGGATGAGTTTTGGGGGCTTTTCTCACGCACTTCTTGCCTCCGCGGATGAGGAGAACGCGGTAAACAAATTTTTATTCGACAGAGAGGGCGCACTGTCAGGGAGTACAATATCGAGTTCGATTCTTTGGCTCGATATGTGTTATACCCCGTATTTCCAGAGTATGTACGTGAGGGCGTACGTATAAAAGTTTAAAGCCTTGAGTAGGCAAAGTGGCTTGGCCGAATTAAATTTGTTCACAACACCCGATTAGAGTCATTTTTAGTGAAGCGTTTCCACGCTTTCGTAGGGAATTTCCGGCTATGTCATTTAGTATTTTTGCGGATTTTTCCGAGAGACGAAACATTTTGGACCAGCGGGGGCGACACTTGTCACCCTCCATTGGTGGCGAAATCGCCCAATTGGACGAAATAGGCTATGTAAGGCACGTTTTTGTGCCTTGGCAAAGTCAAGGTTGGTAGGATATTTGTGTGTAGTAAATCCTAGCCTACACTTGCCTAACACTTGGTTTAATCTTGGCCTTTGGTTGGCCATCCCTTGACCTATAAATACCCTCTCCCTTTGATGAATTCTTCATCCTTTCCACAAATCTCTAAGTGTTAAAATCCTCCCTCTCTTGTTGTTGTTCTCGTCCCCCTCCCCTCGAGAGCCCTCCTCAATGGCCTTGTGGCCGAGACTTCACCCCTCCTGGTGTTGTTCTCGTATAATATACCCTCTTGGTAGAAATACTCTCAAAAGTATTATTATAATGCCCAAATTACCTTAGCCGTATACCTTGTTGTATTCTAAGGTTATACCTATACGAAAAGCCCAGAAAATACTATTATACTTCCGTCAATCACAAAACCGAAACCCTAAGTAAAATCTTCACCGTAGTTGAAGTCATAAGTAGAAGTTGGTTAGAACTTCTAAGGGTTGTTGGAGGCGGGTCGGGCCTGGAATAGGAGCTAAACCTTGCTCAGGATCGACATTTAAACTAGGATAATTATGGGCTTATCGAGGTAATTATCTTGTCCCTCTATTGTAATTGGAAATTACATATTGTTAGAATATATAGTTGAAGTATACTATATATAGAACTGAACGTAGTTATCGGCAATGTCTTGCGACTTAAGCCTGAATTTAAAGAAGAATACTGAACTGTAATTACATAGGGCTGTATTACAGTAGACTTGTGTAGTAGTACCGTGGAGTAGAATTGTACCCGTTAGGGTTAGACGTATAACCCCCCCCTGGTTGGCTTGGTAGCCGGCCTCGGTAGAGGAGGAGATTTACGCTGTTGCGGGGGGGGGGAGGTGCTGCCGAATTTTCGGTAGAATGTTCTACGATGAGATCTAAATGTTAATAAGCGCCTTGTGGCCTTATAGGTTGAAGTACTACGTGTGGCGCGATCTACTTGGCTTAAGGAGTAGCCGACGGTTGGAAGTACTTGGAGCGTTTGCTATTAGTCGATACTAAATCGCGAGGTATGTGAACCTCTTCCTATCTCTTCTAGCATGATATGTGTGAACTATGTAGTGCGGTGAGCGTCACGTATTGCTAAACGTATTTGATTGATTTAAAACATAAAGTGTTATAACGGCTTTATGGGAAGTTGGTTATAACGACTTTATGTTGGTAAGAAAATACTTGTGGTCTTTAAAAGGTAAGCGATTTGAACTATAAGCGGCTTGTTATGTGTTAATAAAGAACTTGAAATATTTCAAAAGATTTTTGAATCATTTTGAAAGAAGAAGTAATACTTGGTTTTTGAAAAACTTAAGAGTTATGCTAGCTTTATGGGAAGTTAGGTATAACGGCTTAAAATGTTTTTGATTTCGAAATCGAATGTGTATCGACAAACCAACTGCGGCGTTAATAAAAGGAAATGTTTTGTGATTAAGTATTATTAAAACGTTAGAAACTTCCATCCGCATAGAAGCTAAGATGAAACAAAATGATATTTCCTAGATCATGGTTGTAATAAGATTGTTATAAACAAGAATATCCTACTCACATATAAGACTTATGTTTCTCGGATAGTTTAAAAGAGAATTATATTCTTAAATGAATAAGACTATGAGCTCTGAAACCTCTCTAAAATAAGAAACGTGAACATTTGAAATTAGGCAAACTTGGGCGTTTGGAAAATCATGTTGTTAATTGATTTTACAAAGGTAAGTGTTTTTGTTTATTTAAAAATACAGACACTATATTTTATACTAACGGAATTGTGTGACTAATGTGAAATCAACTGATATTATAAAAAATATAATGTATGAAGTACTTTAGGGGTAGATACAGAACTTGTTAGCTTAAAGTACCTTGTGTGAATAACTTGATTGTGTTGGTTTGAGATAGACTTGTAAATAGTTTCTTGTTTATGTGATAAGTGAAAATGTTATTATGCTACGTGTGTTAGTATCTTGTGTGATCGTGATTTAAGGGGGTCATTCTTGTTGTGCTTACGTTGTTAAACGTTAAGCCGTTGTACTATTATTGTATCACATACCCTTTGACTTATTATACCGAGGGCTTGCCACCCGATGCGGGTATTTACGGCTATGCGGTCCTCGTGACTACGCGAGTCGGTAGCTCAGGATTGATCATTCGGGTGTTTAGCACGACGCGGGGATTCCTATGCGGTCTGCTGAGACTATGCGGTCTTTTGAGACTATGCGGGTTGCGGGAGCCTGGCGGATACCGAGGTTAGCGCCCGATCGCGGGGTATACCTCAGTGATGCAGGACCATGATTCGAGGAATACCTCATGCGGGTCCGTGTGTGACCTATGCGGGCTGCGAGTTCGAGGATAGACAGCGACATTGATATTGCGCGCGAGTGGCGGCCGATCATGTAGTGCGGTCTAGAAAGACCTCGGGATACGGTTTGTGGTATTTTTGGTGCTGTGGGTCTTAGTAGTCGGCTATGCCTTCGCACTTGCCGTCACGGTTTTATTGTGATAACTTTGAGGCGTGAGTCCACGACTTGATATATCGCTTATTTGTTGTGAGCGTAGTTTGCTTATCATACATGTCTCTGCTTTATAGACTATTATGATTTCATTTACGATATTTTTAGTTTCACATACTCGGCACTGTTATCGACCTCCGGGCCGCGTTCATGCCGCAGTTGAGGTACACGATCGTTGATCCTAGCTCTCGAGTCCGATTTGGCGTTTGGGAAGCTCCGTTTCTCGGAGGCTTATCGGTGGTATAGTCCTGTCGTAGTAAGTGTTTACATTCGGGGTTTGGCGGGGCCCGTCCGCCATTGTTGTCATATCATTCTTAAGTGCGTAAATCTGTTGTGGCGGGGTTTGTAAAAAGGATTAAAGCTCATGTTGAAAAAGTTGTTATTTACATATATCTTAGAAAGCGAAGTTTTCTCATATTATTGTTTCATATTTCATAATATGTCTTGTATCGTTTATGTTCGTGATTACTCGATGTTGTATCACTAGGGTGCGGGGTAAGGCACGATCACGGGCGAATCGGTCGTGACAAAGTGGTATCGAGCGATTAATCCTCGGAAAGTGTCTGAGCCAGTATCGATCAGAAGTCTTGATTATCGGTGTGTTGTGCACCTCACCAATAATCGAGAGGCTATAGGGTATTTAGGATTGGTTTCTATTCTTCTCACTCGAGATCGTGCCTTAGAGGCGTGTTGTAAGTTGGACCCTCGACGTATTTCTTTCCCTTACCGCTATGCCTCGCGTGGGCAACCGGGCCGGGAGGCAAAGCGGCCGAGGAGCCGCGAGTAGAGTTGGAGGGTGGCGAGGGCAGGCCCAATCATTACCTAGGGTAGTGCTTCATTCGGGAGTTCTGCGACGTCACTAGCCCAAAGAGAGTTTAGTACGGCGGCAGCGATGCCTCATCGCGGCCATGATATATGAACGCCGGTTCCACGACACGGAGCAGTGAATTTAGATTGCAAGAAGGCGACCACATTACTAGCTATGGATTTGGCTACGGAGAGTATACCGATGTACCGGGTCTTGATGACTATCTAAGAGAGGTTGTGCAAGAGTAATTCTTGATTAGGCTTGAGCATGGCACGTATGCGGGCTTATGCGCGTGGCCGAAAAGCGTAGATCGGCGGGTTAACGGAGGGCGAGAAGAGGCGGCAGCTTGTGAGTCCTTGGTAACTTTCAGGCGAGTCACCTCACCAATGGTTAGATTATGCACGTCCACGGTGCAAAGAGGTCCTCATGGGGTTGATGCGTTCGGTATGCAGGAGTTGGTCGAGAACTCCGGGGCTTCCGGTTCACGGTGTGACGCCGTCGGGAATGTCGTCTTTTAGTTGGTACTTGTTGTACTGCGGCCGTCGAGGGCCATGTGTCGAATGGGTGACCTAGTAGGAGGACTTTGCCTTGATGCGGTGGGTAGTTCGCCACCTTCCTTAGCTATGCGCCTACAGGCGGGGTTGATTAGAGCGACTAAGGGAGTGAAGCGATGAATATAGATTATCATTAACCTACAGAGATCTGTATGTGTGATAAGGTGAGTATACCTTAAGTGCTATGTTACGATAGCGATATGTTAGTTGTGATTAGAAATCATGGTGGGTTAACCGAGTAAGATTTTGGGGGATAGAGAAGGTGGGAGCCTTAGAGTTTTATACGTAGAGACCTTAGAGGTAAGGCCATCTCAAGTATAGGTGTAGTGTTATGTTTGATCCTTATCGGAGTGCATAGTGCACGTGAGCTATGTTTGTGGGATAAGTCCCTGAGTAGCGTGATTTGAAAGAGGGTAGTCGAGGTCGGAAGACCGCTAGGTTTTAAATAGCGTGATTTGTGAAATTGTTCCGGATCGGGGAACTAGTGTTTTGCGCGATGCCGGGTAGGGTTGAGGCCTTGTTGCTGGTCAACCCGCGGCCTGTTTGGTGGTGGGGTCAATTTGTGGTGGTACCGCCTTGTGTTAGGGTTGTGAGGGTGTTAGGCCCAAGTTTAGTTAACCGTGCGAGTTCGTGGACGCGTTCGACCGGTGGTCGGGCCGATGGGGGCAGCCCATTGTTCTTGATCGAGGACCATTTACTCGGTGTGTTGAGTTATCGAAAGGTTCAAAGGCTGCGGGGTGCCTACCTTCACCTTATGTCGAACAGTGAAGCCGAGGTTGTGGCTATTTTCGTTTTCTAAAAGTTTTACCAGGCAAGGATATGAACTCAGGTGAGTCTCAGAATCACATTCGCCCTCGGGCCAGTGTTTGGATTTCATGGATAGTTGCGAGAATTGTTGTCTCCTGTTGAAGGAGTGTTTAAGCTACCATTTCGTGTTCGGATATCGCCTTATGAAGCCTTGTAAGGCGGAAGTGTAAGTTGTCGATCGATTGGTTCGATGTTGGCAAGGTTGAGACGGTTGGTTGAGCTTGTTCCGGTATTGTGGATAGTGAAGCTTGTCTAGAAGAAGTTACGCGACTCGAGAAATCGTGCGGATAATCGGCGGCGCTTAGAGTTCGGAGTTAACGGTCGGTCTTCTTGAAGGTACCACCCGGTTTGGGTGCGGCGAGTTTTGGAAAGCGAGGAACTTAGCGAGTTACTTTGGGCCTTTGTGAGTTCATGTGAATGATAGGCGGGTTGCCTATATGTTAGCATTTGTCGTCCGGCGTAGGAAGCGATCGTCCGGTCTTCGTATTGTGATGTTCGGGAAGTATCGAAGATCCATCGAGTGTTCCCGATTAATGATGACCACGTTAGAGATAGTAACCCGAGTTTTGAATCTGAAGCCGTATCGAATGTGGTATGAGTTCGAGTGTACGACATCCTCGGGATCATGGCGGCCGGTACCATTTGTTGGATCGTCGGAGCAAGGCTCGCGACAAAGTGACAAAAGTGGTACCATTTGTTGGGTCGCTTTGAGAAGGTTAATGCCTCGAGCAAAGTGACAAGCGGTATACGATGAGTAAAGAGAGAAGCGAGCATGTATGGCGAGCATAGATGTGATCATTTCTTTTGGAAAGAGAAGGTGCGAAGGAAGTATAGTTTAGACCCCGGTGAGAAGTGGTTTGTGGTGATGATTAGAGGTGTTTTCATCGTGGACTTATATAGAAGTATGTGCGAGGGTGTTTCTGTGGCCAGGTGTGGCAGTATTGTTTTCGTAAGTATAGCAGTGAAGACTATCTTGGCGCGTTTGTCTTGAGATTTAGAAGGAACATTCGGGATGAATGTTTCTAAGGAGGAGAATGTTATACCGTATTTCCAGTATACGTGAGGCGTGCGTATAAAAGTTTAAAGCCTTGAGTAGGCAAAGTGGCTTGGCGAATTAAATTTGTTCACAACACCCGATTAGAGTCATTTTTCGTGAAAGCGTTTCCACGACTTTCGTAGGGAATTTCCGGCTATGTCATTTAGTATTTTTGCGGATTTTTCCGAGAGACGAAACATTTTGGACCAACGGGTGGGCGACACTTGGCACCCTCCAATTGGTGGCTTGAAATCGTCCAATTGGACGAAATAGGCTATGTAAGGAACGTTTTTTGTGCCTTGGCTAAAGTCAAGGTTGGTAGGATATTTGTGTGTAGTAAATCCTAGCCCTACACTTGCCTAACACTTGGTTTAATCTTGGCCTTTGGTTGGCCATCCCTTGACCTATAAATACCCCTCTCCCTTTGATGAATTCTTCATCCTTTCCACAAATCTCAAAGTGTTAAAATCCTCCCCTCTCTTGTTGTTGTTCTCGTCCCTCCCCTGGCAGAGCCACTCCCCTGTGTGGCCTTGTGGCGAGACTTCACCCCTCCTAGTGGTGTTGTTCTCGTATAATATACCCACTCTTGGTAGAAATACTCTCAAAAGTATTGTTATAATGCCCAAATTACCTTAGTATACCTTGTTGTATTCTAAGGTTATACTATCTGAAAAGCCAGAAAATACTATTATACTTAGTCAATCACAAAACCGAAACCACTAAGGAAAATCTTCACCGTAGTTGAAGTCATAAGTAGAAGTTGGTTAGAACTTCTAAGGGTTGTTGGAGGCGGTCGGAGGCGCTTTGAGTAGGAGCTAAACCTTGCTCGGGATCGACATTTAAACTAGGATAATTATGGGCTTATCGAGGTAATTATCTTGTCCTCTATTGTAATTGGAAATTACATATTGTTAGAATATATAGTTGAAGTATACTATATATAGAATGAGCGTAGTTATCGGCAATGTCTTGCGACTTAAGCTGAATTTAAAGAAGAATCTTGACTGTAATTACATAGAAGTGTATTACGATGGACTTGTGTAGTAGTACCGTGGAGTAGAATTGTACAGTTAGGGTTAGGCGTATAACCCCACGGTTGGCTTGGTAGCGGCCTCGGTAGAGAGGAGATTTCTGTTGCGGGAGAGTCTTGCGAATTTTGGTAGAATGTTCTACGATGAGATCTAAATGTTAATAAGCGCCTTGTGGCCTTATAGGTTGAAGTACTACGTGTGGCGCGATCTACTTGGCTTAAGGAGTAGCCGGCGGTTGGAAGTACTTGGGCGTTTTGCTATTAGTCGATACTGCGTCGCGAGGTATGTGAACCTCTTCCTATCTCTTCAGCATGATATGTGTGAACTATGTAAATGCGGTAGGCGTCACATGTGCTAAGCGTATTTGATTGATTTAAAACATAAAGTGTTATAACGGCTTTATGGGAAGTTGGTTATAACGACTTTATGTTGGTAAGAAAATACTTGTAGTCTTTAAAAGGTAAGCTGATTTGAACTATAAGCGGCTTGTTATGTGTTAATAAAGAACTTGAAATATTTCAAAATATTTTGAATCATTTTGAAAGAAGAAGTAATACTTGGTTTTGAAAAACTTAAGAGTTATGCTAGCTTTATGGGAAGTTAGGTATAGCGGCTTAAGAATGTTTCTTGATTTGGAAATCGAGAATGTGTATCGACAAACCGCTGCGGCGTTAATAAAGGAAATGTTTTGTGATTAAGTATTATTAAAACGGTAGAAACTTCCATCTGCATAGAAGCTAAGATGAGACAAAATGATATTTCTAGATCATGGCCATTTGTAATAAGATTGTTATAAACAAGAATATCCTACTCACATATAAGACTTATGTTTCTCGGATAGTTTAAAAGAGAATTATATTCTTAAATGAATAAGACTATGAGCTCTGAAACCTCTCTAAAATAAGAAGCGTGAACATTTGAAATTAGGCAAACTTGGGCGTTTGGAAAATAATGTTGTTACTTGATTTTACAAAGGTAAGTGTTTTGGTTTATTTAAAAAGGATCACTCTATTTTATACTACGTATTGTGTGACTTATGTGAAAGCAACGGATCTTTTAAAAGATTTAATGTATGAAGTACTTTAGGGGTAGATACGAACTTGTTAGCTTAAAGTACCTTGTGTGAATAACTTGATTGTGTTGGTTTGAGATAGCCTTGTAAATACTTTCTTGTTGATGTGATAAGTGAAAATGTTAGGATGCTACGTGTGTTAGTATCTTGTGTGATCGTGATGTAAGGGGGTCATTCTTGTTGTGCTTACGTTGTTAAGCGTTAAGCGTTGTACTATTATTGTATCACATACCCTTTGACTTATTATACAGGGCTTGCCACCCGATGCGGGTCTTCACGGCCTATGCGGTCCTCGTGACTATGCGGTGCGGTAGCTCGGGATTGATCATTCGGGTGTTTAGCCCGATGCGGGGATTCCTATGCGATGTCTGTTGAGACTATGCGGTCTTTTGAGACTATGCGGGTTGCGGGAGCCTGGCGGATACCGAGGTTAGCGCCCGATGCGGGGTATACCTCGGTGATGCAGGACCATGATTCGAGGAATACCTCATGCGGGTCCGTGTGTGACCTATGCGAGTGCGAGAGTTCGAGGATAGGCAGCGCATTGATATTGCGGGCGAGTGGCCTTCGATCATGTGGTGCGGTCTAGAAAGACCTCGGGATCTGATTTGTGGTATTTTGGTGCGTGGGTCTTAGTAGTCGGCTATGCCTTCGTACTTGCCCGTGCGGTTTTATTGTGATAACTTTGAGGCGTGAGTCACGACTTGACATATTGCTTATTTGTTGTGAGCTGTAGTTTGCTTATCATACATGTCTCTGCTTTATAGACTATTATGATTTCATTTCTGGTATTTTTAGTTTCACATACTCGGTACTGTTATCTTGACCTCCTTGAGGCTGCGTTCATGCGCGAGTTGAGGTACACGATCGTTGATCCTAGCTCGGGTCGCGATTTGACGTTTGGGAAGCTCCGTTTCTCGGAGGCTTATCGGTGGTATAGTCCTGTCGTAGTAAGTGTTTACATTCGGGGGTTTGGCGGGGCCACTGTCCCGCCATTGTTGTCATATCATTCTTAAGTGCAAATCTTTATTGTAGGCGGGGTTTGTAAAAAGATTAAACTGTTTCATGTTGAAAAAATTGTTATTTACATATATGCAGAAAGACAAGTTTTCTCAGATTATTGTTTCATATTTCATAATATGTCTTGTATCGTTTATGTTCCCTGATTACTCACGATGTTGTATCACTAGGGTGCGGGGTAAGGCGCGATCACGGGCGGAATGGGTCGTGACAATATGTCCCTGCGCTTATTGCGGATATGGAGGATAGGGTGCGTCGCTACGTCCAGGCTAGATGATTATATGGCGAGTCTTGTGCGGGTGTTTCTCTTGTTGGGCATGGACATTGCCCGCATTGAGCTCATGCACGGAGTGCGAGGCGCGGATCGACGGTGGACCGCTACCGGCGAAGAAGGTCAAGACGGCCGGATATTTTGGCGACTTTAGGCGGACGCCTCGGCGAACTAGTTATGTACCTCCGCCATTGCAGTGGTCGCCGCGACGCCGGGACCGCAGGATATTCGGGAAGCGGTCGGGGCTCCGGTTTGAATGTTCGGGGAGTAGGGGTGTTGGCGGTCGATCACCCTACCTCGGTGTGGTCGATGTAGTAGACCGCATTTGGGAAGTGTCGTAGTACCAAGGAGCTTGTTATTCTTGCGGCCAGCGAGGCCATATGGCGAGGCCGTCGACCGAGTAGCGCTGGTAGGATAACACAGACTACTAGGCGATTGCGGGCGCGGTAAAGTCGCGGTGGAAGTTCGATTTTAGCGGTCCTTGAACCGCTTAGTTTGGTATATCCTTAACCACAGAGATACTTGTATGTGTTGATGTTAATGATGTGTTAAGTGTTATGTTCGGATAGCTTTGTGCTATAGTGTGATTTAAAAATGGGTAGTGTGAGAGAAGAAGTGGTAGCTTTAAGTGATTGTTCGAGATTGTTCCAGGTCGGAGCGAGGGCTTGACGCGATTGTGGTCGGGTTGAGGGCGTGATGCGGTTAGGTGGTCCCCGTGGTGGTAGTCACGAGGATGCTAGGCCCAGTTTGTATGATCATCGTATGAGTTCGTGGGCGCGTCACGAGGATGCTGAGCGCGTTTGTATGATAAGAAGTTTGAGTTAGTAAGATGACCAAGTTTGGAGGTAGTGACTCCGGAGATTTTGGGAGCGGAGTAATGGTGAAGTATGGTGCGTCTTGGGAGAGTTCAAGTGTTCGAGAAGGGCACGACGAGTAAGAAAAGAAGAGGGCGTGTGTTATTTCGTGGCGGCGTGGCGTTGGCAACTTGTTAGAGGAACTTCATCGATATCCGTCTTGAGAAGGAACATTCGGACGAATGTTTCTAAGAGAGGGAGAATGTTATACCCGTATCCTCGGGGTATGTATGCGAGGGCGTGCGTGCGAGGCACAGAAAAATTGGAAAGGAAGAAAGAGGTGATTCTTCCACGGAAAAAGTTTCCGGTTTTGTAAGGAAAAATGTTCGTTGAAGGAATTGGGTTCCCAGTTTGGAATTTGGGCTTCTTAGATTATATTAGAATTATGGAATTTTATTTTGGAAATGGTCACGTGGGGCCACGGGAGAAATTCTGATTTTGTAGGCCCACTTTGTTTTCAAGATTTTGGCCATTGTGGATATTTTTTTGGAAGGCGTTTTATGAGGGCCAATAGGAGGGTGACACGTGTCACCCCGCCTAGGTAATTGGCAGAAGTTACCTTTGTGCACAACAGGTTAGAGTCGTTTTTGGCGAAGCGTTTTGCGTAACTGCGAAGGAAAATTCCGGCTATGTCGTTTTGTATTTTTGCGGATTTTTGAGGCGAAACCTTTTGGACCAGCGGGAGGGTGACACTTGTCACCTCGTTGGGCGATTTGGAGGCGGTCGAGTGGGTTGGCATGGCGTGGCCCTTGAAGTGTGCCTTGCTTTGTGGCTTGTTTTGTGGAGTGTTTTGTGGAGTAGGGTTTAGGGTGCACTTGGCTTAATCTTGCCTTACACTTGCTATACACTTGGAAGGATCTTGGCCACTTGGTTGGCCTTTGGTTTTGCTATAAATCCCACAAGTGTGAAGACTTCATCCCTTCCAAAATCTTCAAGTCTTGAAACCCTCTCCTCCCCCTTTGTGAGCTCTTAGCCGAGAGCCGTGCCCCGCCCCCTTTTCGTGTGGCCTTTGGCCGAGGGGTCCCTTCCCCCCTTTGTGGTGCTAGCCGTGGGGTACCCACTGCTAGTTGTTTTAGTATAATACCCATAGCGTGGTATTGAAATACTTCTCCTAGTATTGTTATAATGCCCAAAATACCTTAGCCTTGTACCTTGTAGTATTCCAAAGATACCTCTATACGTAGAGTCCGGAAATACTACCTTTTGTCCTTTTTAGTCTCAAACCGAAACCCTAAGGAAATCTTCATGGATTGGTTGAAGTATTTGAGTAGAAGTTAGTTAGAACTTCTAAGGGTTGTTTGGAGCGGATTGGAGCGCACGGGTAGGAGCTAAACCTTGCTCGGGATCGACATTATAACTTGGATAATTTTGGGCTTATCGAGGTAATTATCTTGTCCCTCTATTGTAATTGGAAATTACATGTTTGTTAGAATATATAGTTGAAGTATACTATATATGGAACTATACTTAGTATTCGGCAATGTCTTTTGACTTAAGCTGAAGAATAAAGAAGCTGAATTGTAATTACATAGGGTTTGTATTGCGGTAGACTTGTGTAGATTCTTGGTAGAATTGTACACGTCAGGTTAGGCGTATAAACCACGGTGCGGCTTGGCGGCCTCGATAGATGAGGAGATTTCTGTTGCGGGAGAGTCTTCGTGAATTTTACGTAGAAAGATAGAAACTTGTGTTTTGGGGTTAATAGGCGTTTGTGACCTTTATAGGTGAAAGTACTAAGAGTAGCGTATTCTACTCGAGGAGTGGAAAGGGCTATGAGGTTGCGATGCTTGGAGCATTTTGCTTATTGTCGATAAATCGTCGCGAGGTATGTGAACCTCTTCCATCTCTTCTAGCATGATATGTGTGAACTATGTAGTACGGTAGGCGTCATGTGTTAAGCTGTGTTTGATGGTTCTTAAAACATAAAGTGTTATAACGACTTTATGGGAAGTTAGTTATATGACTTTATGTAGGTAAGAAAATACTTTGTGGTTTTAAAAGGTAACTGATGTGAATTATAACTGGCTAGTTATAATAAAGAACTTGATGTATTTCAAAAGATTTATAAATCGTTTTGAAGGGAGAGTAACACTTGGTTTTAAAGGTTTTAAAAAGAGTTATACTAGCTTTATGGGGAGTTAGGTGTAATGTCTTAAGAGAGGCAAAGAAAATGGTTTACTGATGTTAGAAGTTAAGAGACTTAACTTATTTGTTTAATGTGAATGTTTGTGTGAAACCTCATTTGTGAGTAATGACTATTTGGTTTTATTTAAAGGGATAATGTTTTACTGATTTCGGAAATCAGAATATGTATCGACGGACCACTGCAGCGTTAATAAAGGAAAATGTATTGAATAATGATGTATCGTATTAAAACCAGTAGAAACCTCCATCTGCATAGAAACTAAGATGAGACAAAATGATATTACATTTTCTAGATCATGGCTGCTGTAATAAGAATGTTGTAAACAAGAATAACCTACTCTCACGTGAGACATATATTACTCAATTGTTCTAAAAAGGAATCAAGTGATTAAGTTTGGGAACTATGAAACCATTTGAAAATGAGAAGCTTGAGTAATTGAAACTAGGCAAACTGGAACTTAGGAAAAGAATGTTGTTACTTGATTTTGAAAAGGAATGTGGGTTGGTCATTCTAATACTACGGGTATCGGGTGACTTTTATAAAAGTAATGGATCTCTTTTAAAGAATTTAACGTACGTAGTACTTTGGGGTTAAAAACCCGGACTTTGGCATAAAATGCAAGTACTTTGAGTTGTGTGAAACTTGCCTATGCTTGGGATGATAGCCTTTGTTGTGCAAGTGTGGTATTTACGTATTCTGGCGTCTCTTGATAGAGGCGGTTGGTAGTTGAGAACTTACTTGGAGCGTCTTGGCGGTGATGGAGAATTCCACGGGTATGTTTCCATTTTGATTCTTGTCTTGTTGTTGATGTCACATGGGCGTGTCTGCCGTCTGATATTCAGGGGCATGCGACCATGCGGCGGGTTGATTTCCGATATATGGTTATTCCGCAACATGGGCGTGTCTACCGTCACGATGTCCAGGGCATGTGGCGTGCGGCGGGTTGACCACCCGATATATTGTTATTGAGGTTACATGGGCGTATCTACACCGAAGCGTGTCCGGGCGTGTGGCCATCGACGCTGATATTATGGTTGCATCATGGACATGTCTACACCGTCTGATTCGGGCATGCGGCCATGATGCGAACATGATGGATGTTGTGGGCGTGAGACCAGCGTTATATTTAGTGGTGACTTTGGCGTGAGTCACGACTTGGCTAACTTTTATGTTGCGTCTTGTATTTTGGTTATCATCATGTCTCGACTTTTTAGGCTATTATGATTTCATTCTGATGTTGTGATTTCACATACTTGGTACTGTTATGCGACCTTCCTTGAAGTGCGTTCAATCTGCAGTAGAGGTATCGATGGTCGTGGATCCTCGGTCTTAGGATCTCAGTTCAGCGTTTTGGGAAGCTCCGTTTCTCCGGAGGCTTATCTTTTGGTATGTGTTCCCTGGGTTGTAGGTTCTTGTACATTCAGGGGTATGGCGGGGCCCTGTCCCGTCATAGTTGTTGTAAATCTTAGAGGTCTGTAGTACTGTTGTGGGCAGGGTTTGTAAAGAGGATAACTGTTCGGGTTTTTATGTATATATACTGAAGGCAACTGTTTTGGTTGGCCTGTTTATTTATCATGTCTCTCATTTCATGTTTAAAGTTTTTATTTCCGCTGGTTTTCTCTGATGTTGTATCGCTAGGGTGCCCGGGGTAAGGCACCAGTCACGGGCCCGAATTCGGGGTGTGACAAAAGCAAATGGTATTGTTATACGCTTTAGAGATGATTCTTCATTGGCTTGGATGTGCGTTTTTGCGCGTATGTGGTATTATGGCCAGGTGTGGCATAATTGGTTTCGTAAGTATAGTAGTGAAGACTACCGGCACAGGTGTGCTTGGAGACTTAGAAGGAACATTCGGGACGAATGTTTCTAAGGGGGAAGAATGTTACACCCCGTAGTTCCAGAGTATGTATACGAGGACGTACGTTCGAGGATACGACATTTAAATTGGAAAGGAAGAAAGATGTGATTTTTCGACGGAAAAGTTTCCGGATTTTGTGAAGGAAAAATGTTCGTTAAAGGGAATTGGATTCCCAGATTTGGTATTCGGACTTTTTGGAATATTTAAGAATTATGGAATTTTATTTAGGAATTGGTCACGTGGGGCCAGGAGAAATTTACGGTTTTGTGGGGCCACTTTATTTTGGATTTTTGGCTTCTGAGATATTTTGGAAGATGAAATATTTTGGGCGAGTAGAGGCGACACGTGTCACCGGTGTGGCCGTGTTGGCCGTGGAGAAGACAAGTGGGGCGTTTTTAGGTGGACAAGTGGCCCGTTTTATGGTGGCCACTTGTCCCATTTTGGTGAACAAATGGTTGGCCAACTACCCACACATGTACCCAATCTTCACCATCCACTTGCACAGATCTTGGCCGTTGATTTCCTATAAATACCCGTGTGCAAGACTTTATTTCTTCGCGTTAGAAAGTTTCGAGCAAAAATTCCTCTCCCTCCTTAGTGAGTTCGTCCAAACACCCCCCTTGAGTAGAATTCTTCAAGTATTATTGTTATTCCAAATACTTTAGCCTAAATCCTTGTGGTATTCCAAGAAATCCTAACATAAGAGCGGAAATACTATTTATTCGATAGTCGTAAGCGAAACCACAGGAAAATCTTCATAGCTTAGATGAAGTGTTAAGAGGAGTTGGTTAGAAACTTCAATCGCTTGGAGGCGGGTTGGAGCGTAAGGATTTGGAGCTAAGCGTTGCTTAGGATCGACTTATAAACTTGGATAATTTTGGGCTTATCGGTAAGGATCTTTATCCTATTGTAATTGGATATTACGTATTTGTAGTAATGTATAGTTGAGTATACTATATGTAGAATGAATATTGAAAAGGATTGATTTGTATTTACATTGGAGTGTATTCTGATGAACTTGTGTAGTATATCTGTGAAGTAGAATTGAACACGTCAGGTTAGGCGTGTAATCCCAGGAGTTGATTGGCACAGTAGCGGGCACGAGTAGAGAGGAGATTTATGTGGTTTTGGGGAGGTCTTTGCCAAATTTTACGTAGAATAAGGAATCTTGTATTTAGAATATTCTATGAAGAGATCTAGAAGTTGATAGGCGTTTTATGGCCATTATAGGTTGAAGTACTACGAGTAGCGTATTCTCTTGAAGGGTGGAAAAGGCTAGCAAGGTTGTAGTACTTGGGCGTTTTGCTAATTGTCGATAGCAGTCGCGAGGTATGTGAACCTCTTCTATCTTTTCTAGCATGATTGTTGTGAACTATGTAGTGCGGTGAGCGTACATGTGCTAAATGAATTTGGTTGGTTTAAAACATAAAGTGTTATAACGGCTTTATGGGAAGTTTGCTATATGACTTTATGTAGGTAAAGAAATGGTTTGTGGTTTTAAAAGATAAGAAACTTGACTTTAAAAGGAGAAGTGTTTTGGTCTAAAAAGAAGGCATAGTATTGTCTTAATTTGGTTTAAAAGGAAAGTATGGAAGTTGTTTTGGTTTACTTAAAATGTTAGTCACTCTATTTTTATAATACGGGCATCGGGTGACCTTTGTAAAGAAATGGATCTTTTAAAAAGAATTTAACATTATGTAGTACTTTGGGGTTAGAACACGGACTTTGGCATAAAATGAAAGTACCTTGAGTTGTGTGTAACTTGCCTATGATTGCGTGTGATAGCCTTGTTGTGCAAGTATTGTATTTATACCAGCGTCTCTCGATGGAGGGCCGGTGATTTGTTATGAACTTACTTGGAGCGTCTGAAGCGGTGATGGAGGATTCCGGTACAACACGTGATTATTATTCCATGGACTAGCTCTCGCGGGGTTTTCTTGATTGGCTTGGTATCCGGTAGTTGGCTCGTACTTGCCCGAGGTCGTGGTGATTAAACGGTATCACGGTAGTTAGCCTTCGTACTTGCGTTCGGTTTTGTGTGAAGTCTCGTGATTCGGCTTGGTATCGGTAGTTAGTCTTACTGCCCACGGCCATTACGTGGCGCGAGTGGTATCGGTAGTTGGCTTCGTCTTTTACCACAGGTCGAACCGTGGTATGGTTATATAGATTTGTTAGTGCGACTTTGGTATCGGTAGTTGGCTTTCGTACTTGCCCGGTCGATTGATGATGCGGCTTTGGTATACAGTAGTTAGCCGTACTTGCCGTCACGGTTTTTATGACACAGGTGGGACCTGGTGTTCATGTGTACTCCTTGGTGTGGTTATCGTAGACTGCCGGCAGTGAGGAAGGTGTTCCACGGGCATGATTGATGTTGCGGGCATGAGACCCATAGTTATTTGAGTGATGACTTTGAGGGTGTGAGTCACGACAGCGTGTTGCTTACATATTATGTACTGTAGTTTGGTTATCATATATGTCTCCTGTTTTATATAGACTACTATGATCTCATTTACAGTATTTTCAGTTTCACATACTTGGTACCTGTTGTACTGACCTCCTTCGGGGGGCTGCGTTCATGCCGCAGGTAGAGGTACATCGGTTGTTGATCCTCGCTCATAGGATCACGATTGGCGTATTGGGAAGCTCCGTTTCTCGGAGCTTATCTTTTGGTATGTTTCCACTGAGTTGTAGGTTCTTGTACATTCGAGGTATGGCGGGGCCTGTCCGTCATAGTTGTTGTTACACTCTTAAGTGCTGTAATCTTTGTGGGCGGGGTTGTAAAGGATATAGCTATTCAAATTACGTATATATATGCAAAAAGGCAATTATTTTTGTTATCTGTTTTCTTATCTTGTTTAATATCTGTATGTTTTATTTCCATTGGTTTTCTGCGATGTTGTATCACTAGGGTGCAGGGTAAGGCACGATCGCGGGCCGTGGTGAATTGTGACAACAAGGCTATCCTGAAACCAACATAGTCAAGTTATTCACACAAGGTACTTTATTTTATGTCAATAAGTTCGGGTTTTATCCCCAAGTACTTCATATATTAACTCTTTAAAAGATCGGTTCTTTCACAAAAGTCACACGATACGTAGTATCAAAATAGAGTGACTATCTGTTTAAGTAAACCAAAACAATTTCCCTACCTGCTTTTGAACCAACTTAAGACAAAAGCATGCCTTCGCTTTTAAATGAAAACCTTCAATTTTTCAAGTCTTTGTCTTTTATAAATCAAGTTCTTACTTTGAAATTTTTAAGAAAATCAAAACTTGTTTATTAATGATCTTATTAAAGCGACCATGATACATGAAATGTAATACAATTTTGTCTTATCTTAAGCTTATGCGGATGGAGGTTTCTCTTGGTTTTAATAATACTTACTTAGTCGATACATTTTCCTTTATTAGCTTGCGATGGTTTGTTCGATACTTATTTCCCATTTCGAAATCAATACTGAGGCTTCCATAAACAATTAAGTAAACCGTTCTTTTTATCTTTCTTAAGTCGTTATACCTAACTTCTCGTAAAGCTAGTATAACTCTTAAGCTTTTAAAACCAAGTATTACTCTTCTTTCAAAAGCGATTCTTAATTCTTTTGAAATACTTCAAGATTCTTATTATTTAAAACTCAGAGTCAAAAGACATCGAAGTAAAACCACGTTCGGTTAACACGTCGTCTAGTACTATATATATTCTTTAAAATATCATGCTCGAGAGGATAGGAAGAATCACATACCTCATCGGCGAAATCCACCATGATCGAATATGTCGCGCGAGTATCAACCTATAATAGTCAAATACATCTATCAACGTCTAGACTACTGCGTAGAATATTCTAAGCGAAGGTTCTTACTACGGAAAATTGGCGACACTTTGCAGTCAAACTACTCAAGTCTCTTGTAAATCTGGTCTATGTAATTACCGTTCAATTCTCTTCTTTTATACCGTCCTACATAAATTATACTTAATTCTAAACTACTACGATATGTAATCTCCAATTCTGATAGAAGGACAAAGATATTTACCTCGATAAGCCCAAAATTATCCAAGATTAAAGTCGATCTGAGCAAGGTTTAGCTCTATTAAATGCGCTCGATTGCTCCGAAACCCTTAGAAGTTCTATACAACTTCTACTTAATACTTGACCAACAATGATGATTTTCCCTAGGGTTTCGTTTTGTGACTAATGGATATAAAGTAGTATTTACGGGCTTTTAGTATAGAGGTAACTTTGGAATACTACAAGGTATTTGGCTAGGTATTTTGGAATAGTAACAATACTTGGAGAATATTTTTCTACCAAGGGGTTGTGTTGCGGATGAAAGCTACCAAGAGGGGAAGTTTGGGCGAACTTCAACTAAAGGGAGGATTTTAAGAATTGGAATTTGTTTTGTGGATGAATAAGTGTGGGGTATTTATATAACCACCAAGGGCCAAGTTTAAAACAAATGGAGGGTGTAGATTATATAGCTTGTGTGAGTGGAGTCTTCCCAAGTGTCTACAACCTTGGGACATATGTCGCACCACAACATTGGGACATATGTCGCGAAACCATGTGGCCTTCCGGCTGAGGCAAAAAAGCGTCGAGGCAAGCCCGGCGCCCAAAGCGTCTACCTACCGCCACTAACTGCTTAACATGAAAAATTAACAAGACTTGACCATTTGACTTGTCCGCTGTATGACATTTTCGTCGACCCATTTCAACTAAGGGTGGCCGCAGTAAGCCTAGCCCACGTTAGTCGAAAATATTTGCGTCTCGGAAAAATCCGTGTCGGTTAAAATATTAAAAGCGTAGAATTTCCTTGAGAGTTCTGGTTCGAGTTGGAATCTTTTAAGTTGAAAGTTCACAATTCCATCCTTAACCTAATTAGGGTTTGTACAAATGCGTGCGTCCTGCATTACATACTGGAAATCGGGGTATAACAGAGCTTACTCATGTCTTTCTGGATAAACACGCTTTTCCAGCGACCATTTGAAGCACTTATCAAGTCTGGACGAATATTGAACCTCAGCGTCGTCGAACCAACAACGGCGATCTGCACTTTCGCCACTCTGAGGGCCTGCATCACAGACGTCCCGAATCTTGGAAGGGTATCTATTATGCATCACGTAACCAACAAGGGCAAATAACCTCAGCTATCAAAATCAGAACACCAGACCGCCGCTATCGCCAAAGTGCTGGATAGTTAGCTCTGCTGTCCGTCGATGCGAGGGTGTGGTGCAATAGCACGGGGTTTCACTGTGTCACTAATCATACGGAAAAAACTCGAAGTTATCCTGCACTTAGAGCTAAATGCATGCCTTCGTAAGCGTAGGAACCACGATGCGATCTCGTAATCTCACTTTATATAAGGCATAAATCTCGGTAGAGTAAGTGGTCCCCGATCGAAAGAACCGCATTTGGTTTAGCGGCTGTTATGCCAGTATTTTCGGTGTATGCGTGGGGAATGGTAAAGTTTAATAGCATCTACACTTTCTTACATACAAGGCCTCATCTGGGGCCATCCGAATCTTTGGAAGGTATCTATTATCATCGTAACTTCGGCAAGAGGCAAATAACCACTCCCAGTATCTCTGGGAATCAAGAACACGGGCCCGCCGCTATCCTCAAGTGCCTGGATAGTTCGCGCTCTGCTGTCCGTCGATGCGAGTGTAGTGCAACAAACTGAGACTACGCTGTCCACTGTCCCTTCGGAAAAAAACTCGAAGTTATCCATCCATAGAGCTCATCAATAAACATCATAAGCGTGGAACCGTGATCTCGTAATCTCCACTGCTTTATATAAAAGCGTAAATCTCGGTAGAGTAAGTGGTCCGTCAGAAAGAACACGAAGTGGTTTCCATGACCTGTTAATTGCCCGTATTTTCAGTATATGCGTGAGGAATCGTACAAAGTTTGTAGTAAGATTAGGCGAGTTCGAAATTGTGCACAACTCGGCAAGAATCGTTTTTCAGGCGAAGCGTTTCCCGACTTTATGGGGTAAATTCAGGCTATGCCATTTCTAATTTTTGCGGATTTTTAGAGGCGAAACATTTTGGACCAGCGGGAGGCGACATTGGCACCCTCCATTGATGGACAGATCGTCCATTGGACAAAAATGGAGAAGGTTAGGCACGTTTTTGTGCCTTGCACAAAGTCGAGAGTTGGTAGGATATTTGTGTTTAGTTAATCCTACTTTACACTTGCCTTGCACTTGTCTTCATCTTGGCCATTGGTTGGCCAAGGCTTGAGCTATAAATACCCCCTTTAGATGAAGAATTCTTCGTCCACAAAGTTGTCTTCCAGTCTAAAAATCCTCTCCTCTCCCAGCCTTTAGTCAGCACCTCCCCTTTGAGTGAGTTTGGCGGGGCCTACCACAGCCTGGCAGGAAATCTACCCTCCCTTGGTAGAAAAGTTGTCTTCTAGTATTGTTATAATGCCCAAAATACCTAGCCCAAATCCATAGTCCTTTGTAGAAGTTGTAAGAACTTAAGGTTTCTTAGACTCTTAGGGCGTCTGTTAGGAGCTAAATCTTGCTCGTAGCGACTTTATCTAGGATACTATTGGGCTTACCGAGGTAACTAATCCTAACCCTCTTTTGAATTAGAGAATACTTCTTGTAGTAGTATTAGAATAAGTATCAAATACTTAGAAGAATATCACAGAATAGAATTGAGCTATTACCCACGGTAGAAGGGTTTAAAGAAGAATAATCAAAGCTGTACTTACATGGGAGTGTTTTCACGATGAACTTATATAGCTCACGGGGTAGGAAGTGCTGCCCAACTAGTAGAATTATGAACCCTCTGTTTAGAATGACCTTGAGTAGTCTTTGATAGATATCTGTGACTATTATAGGGTGACTCTGCTGGCGACATATTGACTTGGCGGTGGTTTTATTTGAGAAGGTATGTGATTCTTCCTAAAGCATGATATTTTACAATATATATATAATGCGGTGAGCGTACATGTGTTAATGAATAATAACTACTGTGATGTCTTTGACTTAAGCTGAATAATACTTACGTGACCTCAAAGCACTGAATAGCAACTTAGCGATGCCTCGGCTAAGCTTTGAATAATAAAGATCACGAAAGCATTTCAAAAGAATCTTGAATCATTTTTATGAAGAGAACTAACTGGTTTTAAAGCGAAGCTTAAGAGTTATACTAGCCTTATGGGAAGTTGAGTATAACGGCTTAAGATTGATAAAAGTAGACATGATATGATGCTATGTGTGTTAGTGTCTTGTAACGTTTGTGAAAAAGAGTATTCTTGTTGTGATTATGTTGTTTAAGATAAGCTGTTATGTTAGTGTACCATCACTCACCTCTTGAGATGATCTGGGGTTAAGGTGCCTCCGTCACGGGGTAGACTCGAGGCGATGCAGGACCGTGATTCGAGAATACCTCATGCGGGTCGAGGGCCTATCTTGAACTACGAGTTCGAGTTAGTATGCGGGGTTATGCCTCATGCGGTGCATGTGGCGTGCGGACAGCGAGTCGGGGCGATGCAGGAGGTAGCTACCACCGATGCGGGGTTGCCACCATGCGGGCCCGTGAGTGGCTCACGGACTCAGGAGTCGAGGATTAGGCTTGCGAGTGATAATACGAGTAGTGGCCTGCTTGAATCATTCGCGGCCTAGAAAAGACTATTCAGTTTACCTATTGTTGCTCTTGTTTGTGATGTGGCATGCGGGTTCCTTAGTTGTTTCATACATACTTGCCAGCCCATTTTTAAAATGATATGTTTCATTTAAGTATTTCTGATTTCATATACTTAGTACTGTTATGCGACCTCGCTTGGGGCTGCGTTCATCTTGCGGTAAGCGGCAGTGCTAGATCCACGTTCTTAGGATCTACGTTGGTGTGGGAGCTCAATCTTTAGGAGGCTCTGCTTTTTGGTATGATCTCATGTTGTAGATAGTTTTGTCTGATCGAGGTATGGCGGGAATACTGTCGCCATAGTTGTATATTTCCTTAAGTGCGTAGTCATGTTATGCGATTATCGGATATAGCTGCTAAACCATGTTTATATATGTATCTTAGAAAGGCGTTATTTTCTCACGTAAAGCTTGTATCTATTTTATAAAGCTGTTTCATGTCTTGCTTTATATTTCCGATTACTACGATGTATGACTACTTGGGTGCCGGTAAGGCACGATCCGCGAGCCTGAGCGAATTCGTGACAAAAGTGGTATCGAGCGATTAATCCTCGGAAAGTGTCTGAATCGTATCTAGTAGAGTCTTGATTATCGGTGTGTTGTGCACCACACGCGATAATCGAGGAGGCTATAGGATATTTAGGATTAGTTTCCATTCTTTTCATTACGAGATCGTGCTTTAGAGGCTGTGTTATAGGTTGGACCATCGTATTCCTTTCTATGCTGATTATGCCTCGCGTAAGGCAACCGGGCGAGAGAAGGCGAGCAGCGAGGCGCTAGCGAGACACGAGTCACGAGGGCTCGGGCCCGGTCTATACGAGCGGCGAGTTCTATAGCGCCGCCCGGCCCGAGACCACGGTACCACTCGCATCCCGGCTGGGCGGAGGTTAGAGTCTGAGAGATAGCCCGACTTTTGGCTAAAGTTGTAGCCCGTACGAGAGAAGGCTGAATCTGGCGATTCAGTTGATTCAGCTCGGCCCGGTCGCGCCGTGGTACACCGAGGCGAGATAGTTTGAGAGCTACGAGATTTCTTGTGTTGTAGCCGCGAGTTTTCTGGTCGGCGGGAGGATGATCGCGAGGAGTTCATCGTCGGCGAGGATCGTGAGGTGATTAAGGCCTCGAGCGAGTCTGTGACGCCGGTTCGCGTCGGTGCGTGATACCGCGATCGATTGGTTTGATTCATGGGAGTTATCGGAAACCGCAGCGTCCCGGCTACTTGGGATGAGTTCTCGAGGCTTTCCTCACTCACTTCTTGCCTCGCGGATGAGGAGGCGCGGTGATAGATTTTACTCTGCGGCGAGAAGGGCCTTGTCGAGTACAATGTCGAGTTTGATTCATTGGCTCGATATGTCCCGGCTTTAGTAGCGAATATGGAGGATAGGGTGCACCGCTATGTCACGGCTGAGCGACTATATGGCAGAGTCGTGTGCGGGTGTTTCTCTTGGTAGGTATGGACATTACGCGTCTGAGCTCGCGCTCTTGGATGCGAGGCGCGAAGGTCGGCAGTGGGCGGGCCGAAGAAGGCGGGGCGGGAGTGTACGGGGTTATCGTGGTGGCGGCCTCAGCGGCGATCTGGATCGCACCACATCGGCTCGAGCACTCCTGCACCGTCTCAGCCGGCCCGAGTTTTCGGCGAACCGGGGCCAGGGCGAGGGCGTCGAGTAGCGAGTCTTGGCGATCAGGACCACCCCGGTGTGGCGATGCGGTAGATCCATTCGGGAAGTGTGATGCGGTTTTTGAGCTTATTCTGATTGGCGGCCGGGTCACTGCGGCTTGTCAGGCCAGGCGTGGCTGGTGGTAGGGCTCGGCGCGAGTTACCGGTAGCCGACATCATCTCCTACGATTACTCGCCCGGGCGAGGTACACATGGGTCGTAGTCGCGTGGTGCGTGGCTCGGGTCGATTCTAGCGGTCCTCGAGAACCGCATTTATGCTTTGTCCGGTAAGCGAGGATCGGAGGCCTCGCTTTGATGTCGTCGCACGGTGCACTTGCTCGGTTCTGGGTTTGATGTGTATGCTTTGATAGATCCGGGTTCTACTCTGTCTATATATCTCCCACTTGTTGCTAGTAGGATAGGGATAGAGCACGAGTCCATGAACCCTTTGAGGTAGCTACGCGTTAGGTGATTGGTGGTAGCTCGGCGGGTATATGAAGCTTGTCTGTGACCATTTACGATCGTCGGACCGCGCGACTTGATAGAGTTGGAGATGATTGACTTGACGTGATTATGGGGATGGATTGGCTGGCTTCGCACTCGCCAATGTAGGCTGAGAGAGAAGTAATGCAGTTCAGTTTCTGAGGCCGGTTGTTGAGTGGGAGGAGCACGGTATCGGCCAGAGGTAGAGTTTATTTCCTACCTCAAGGCTAGGAAGATGGTGCGAGAAGGGTATATCTACCGTCGTTGGGTGTTTGATCTGAAGGCTGCGGTACCAGATTTTGATCGATTCCGATAGTCAGTGAGTTCCCGGGCGTGTTTCGGATGACCTCCGGGTATCCCTCACGAGAGGAGATCGAGTTTTGTATTGACATATTGCGGACAACTGGCTATTTCCATTCCGCCATACGAGAATGGCGCTGCCGAGTTGAGAGAGTTGAAGGATCGGCTTAGAGATTTCTTTGGAGAAGGGCCATCGGGCTAGTGTTTCTCGCAGGGGCGCGTGTGTGTTCGTGAAGAAGAAGGGCGGGGCCAGCTGCGCGTGTGTGTTGATGCAGGCGGTGAACAAGGTGACCATTAAACGAATACCCTTCCCGAGATTGATGATTTGTTCGACCCGATTGCGGTGCGAGATGTTTCTCAAGATTGATCTGCGATCGGGCTATCATCAGTGCGAGTCGAGAGGTGGATGTCCTAATTTGCGTTCGGGACGATGCGGGCATTATGAGTTCAGGTCATGTCTTTTGGGTTGACGATGCTCGGCGGTATTCATGGATTTGATGAGCGAGTGTTCAAACCATTTTGGACACGTTTGTGATAGTGTTCATTGATGATATCTTGGTTTATTCGCTCGAGCGAGGAGCATACGGAGCATTTGAAATTTGTCTTGTGATTCTCGAGACCAGTGATTATACGCCAAGTTTTCCAAATGTGAGTTTTGGTTGACTTGATGGCGTTTCTTGGGCATATTATGGTGATGGCGTTCAGTGGATCGGCCAAGATCGGCGATCGGGACTTGGCCTAGACCTACTACTCGACCAGAGGTTCGCGATTTTCTGGGCCTTGCGAGGATATTATCGGCGGTTAGTAGAAGTTTGCTTCTATCTATGCACCATTGACTAAGTGACTCGAGCGGCGAGTTCGATGGTGATGCTTGTGGCGGGGTTTCCGATTCTTTGAAAAGAGAGATTAGCGGCCGCCCGTTCTTACTCTTCGGAGGAGTCAGACGGTTATGTTGTGTATTGTGATGCGTCGGGCGCCGGTTGGGATGTGTGTTGATGCGGCAGCGAGTTATAGCATATCGTCGGCGGTTGAAGAAACACGAGAGGAACTACCAGCGTGATTTGGAGTTGGCGGTTGTGATTCACGCTTTGAAGATCTGGAGGCACTATTTGTATGGGGTTAGCGTGGATATTTATACTGAGACCACAAGAGCCTCGGTATATCTTGACGAGAGGAGAGTGAACTTCGGCGAGGCGGTGGTTAGAGTTGCTTAAGTTACGATGTTGATATCTGTACCACGAGGAAGGCGATGTTGTGGCGGATGCTCTTAGTCGTAGGTCGATGGGAGCCTATCGGATGTGCAGCTAGAGAGGAGGACATGGTTCGTGATTTGCATCGATTAGCGAGCCTTGGTGTCCGTTTGATTGATTACGATAGCGGTGGGGTTAGAGTTCGTGAGGTTGCGAGTCTTCCATGCGTCGGTGAAGAGCGGCGATTCGAGGATCGACTTTGATTCGATATCGTGATCTGACTCTTCGTGAGGGCAAGGGTCCTTTTGAGTAGCACGATGGGGTGCTAAGGTTTGAGAAGCGGTATGTGTTCGGATGTTTGAGGACTTGTGAGTTCTTGGGGAAGCCTGCGGCGCGCGTTACTCTATACATCAAAGTCGACCAAGATGTACCACGACCTTAGATCTGTATTGGTGGGATGTCTTGAAGAGAGGCGTTGCGAGTTCGTAGCTCGGTGCCCGTGTTGTCGGCGGTGAAGGTAGAGCACGAGGCACGGTGGTTTATTCTGACGATTGAGATCCAGACACAGAAGTGGGAGGTAATCAACATGGACCGTCGCGGGATTACCTCGCACTCGGAGAGGCGATTCTATATGGGTTATCGTCGGCGGTGTGAAATCAGCCAGCTTTCTTCCGTCGGGGCGACTTTTGGTGAGGATTATGCGGACTTTACATCAGAGATCGTCGGTGCATGGAGTCGCCCGATCATATCGGAACGAGGAGCCAGTTCTGGCTAACCGAAGGTCCTTCGAGAGGGTTTAGGGGCGAGTGAGCTGAAGTCTTGCATTTCATCCTGAGCAGACGGGCCAGGCGAGCGCCTTATCGGACTCTTGAGGATATCTTTGCGAGCTTTGTGTTATTGACCGATGGTAGTTGGGAGGATCATTTGCCTCTAGTTGAGTTCGCGTATAATAATGCTTCCACTCAGGTATTCGGATGGCGCCTTATGAGGCCTTGTATGGGAGGAAGTGCGGATCGCCTATAGGTTGGTTCGATGTGGGCGAGAGTGCGGCTAGTGGGACGATTTGAATGCAATGACGATGGATAAGGTGAAGCTTATCAGAGGCGGCTATTGGCGGCTCGAGTCGGCAAGTCGTATACGAGATCATAGTCGTCGGCGTCTTGAGTTCGAGCTCGTGATTGGGTTTCTAAAGTGTCACCCATGAAGGTGTGATGAGATCGGGAAGAAGAGGCTTCGACCCTAGGTACATTGGGCGTTTAGTTGTCGCGAGGTAGGCAAGGTTGCCTATGAGTTGAATCTGCCGTCCGTCTGGAGGCGGTGCATGCAGTTTTCACGTATCTATCTTGAGGAGATGTATCGGGGATCCATCTGGGTACACCGATTGGCGATGTCGGTGTGGGGGTTATCGTATGAGGAGATTCCCATAGCGATAGTCGATCGTCGAGGTTAGGCGTCTGCGAGCGAAGGGCGTGGCTTAGTCAAAGTCTTGTGGCGGAGCAGGCTCGAGAGGAGATGGCGTGGGGCCAGGAGGACATGAGGCGAAGTATCCTCACTATTCCCCACCTCCGGGTAATTCACTTTCCTACTTGTAAATTTTCATTATCGTTTATGCCTAAGTGTTGTTTTGTGGCGCGTGTGGCATTTGCAAATTGTTTAAGTTATGAAGAATCTTATCGTTAAGCGTCTTGGGAAGGAACATTGGGACGAATGTTTCTAAGTGAGGAGAATGTTATACCGTATTTTCGGAGTATATGCGTGGGAATACGTACAAAAGTTTAGCCTTAAAGATTAGGCCAAGTTCGAAATTGTGCCTGCTTCGGCAAAGAATCGTTTCAGGCGAAAGCGTTTCCCACGACTTCGTAGGGTAAATTCGGCTATGCCATTTCTAATTTTGCGGATTTTTAGAGGCGAAACATTTTGGACCCGGGAGGCGACACTTGGCACCCTCCATTGATGGACTTGAATCGTCCATTGGGCGAAAATGGAGAAGGTTGGGCACGTTTTTGTGCCTTGCACAAAATCGAGGAGTTGGTAGGATATTTGTGTTTAGTTAATCCTCACTACACTTGCCTTGCACTTGTCTTCATCTTGGCCATTGGTTGGTCAAGGCTTGAGCTATAAATACCCCCTTTAGATGAAGAATTCTTCATCCACAAAGTTGTCTTCAGTCTAAAAATCCTCTCCTCTCCCCAGCCTTTCGTCGACACCTCCCCCTTTGAGTGAGTTTGGCGAGGGCTACCCACTAGCCTAGCAGAAATCTACCCCTCCCTTGGTAGAAAAGTTGTCTTCTAGTATTGTTATAATGCCCAAAATACCTAGCCCAAATCCTTAGTCCTTTGTAGAAGTTGTAAAGAACTTAAGGTTTCTGGAGCTCTGGAGGCGTCTGACTTAGGAGCTAAATCTTGCTCAGTGCGACTTTATCTAGGATACTATTGGGCTTACAGGGTAACTAATCCTAACCCTCTTTTGAATTAGAGAATACTTACTGTAGTAGTATTAGAATAAGTATCAAATACTTAGAAGAATATCCACGAGAATAGAATTGAGCTGTTACCACAGTAGAAGGGTTTAAAGAAGAATAATCAGCTGTACTTACATGGAATTTGTTTTCTGATGAACTTATATAGCTCATGGGTAGGGAAGTGCTGCCCAACTTAGTAGAATTATGAACCCTCTGTTTAGAATGACCTTGAGTAGTCTTTGATAGATATCTGTGACTATTATAGGTGACTCTCTTGCGCGACATATTGACTTGGCGGTGGTTTTATTTGAGAAGGTATGTGATTCTTCCTAAAGCATGATATTTTACAATATATATAGTGCGGTAGGCGTACATGTGTTAGCGAATAATAACTACGGCAATGTCTTTGACTTAAGCTGAATAATACTTACGGCAATGCCTCGCTTAAGCTTTGAATAACAACTACAGCGATGCGCCACGACAGCTGAATAATAAAGATCTGAAAGCATTTCAAAGAATCTTGAATCATTTTTATGAAGAGAACTAGCTGGTTTTAAAGCGAAGCTTAAGAGTTATACTAGCCTTATGGGAAGTTGAGTATAACCACTTAAGATTGATAAAAGTAGACATGATATGATCTTTATGTGTGTTAGTGTCTTGTAGCGTTTGTGAAAAAGTATTCTTGTTGTGATTATGTTGTTTAAGATAATTTGTTATGTTAGTGTACCATCACACACACCTCTTGAGATGATCACAGGGGTTAAGCTGCCCTCCGTCACGGGGGTAGACTTCGAGTGATGCAGGACCGTGATTCGAGAATACCTAAATGCGGGTCGGGGGCTATGCGGAGCTACGAGTTCGAGTTAGTATGCGGGGTTATGCCTCATGCGGTGCATGTGGCCCATGCGGACAGCGAGTCGGGGCGATCTTGAGAGTAGCTACCCTCGATGCGGGGTTATACCTCATGCGGGCCCGTGTGAGTGGCCTATGCGGACTCGGAGTCGAGATTAGGCTTGCGAGTGATAATAGGCGAGTGGCCTGCTTGAATCATTAGCGGCCTAGAAAAGACCTATTCAGTTTACCTATTGTTGCTCTTGTTTGTGATGTAGCACTATGTGCGAGTTCCTTGGTTGTTTCATACATACTTACCATGTTTTTAAAATGATATGTTTCATTTAAGTATTTCTGATTTCATATACTTAGTACTGTTGTGCGACCTCGCTTGGGGCTGCGTTCATCTGTGGTAAGAGGCAGCAGTGCTAGATCCACATTCTTAGGATCTCTCACGTTGGTGTCGGGAGCTCGTCTTTTAGGACTCTACTTTTAGGTATGATCTCCTGTTGTAGATAGTTTTATCTGATCGAGGGTATGGCGGGGCCTGTCCGCCATAGTTGTATATTTCCTTAAGTGCTGTGAGTAAGTATTTATGCAGTGTCGGATGTGGCTGCTAAACCATGTTTATATATGTATGCGAAAGCGTTGTTTTCTCATAAAGCGTGTCTATTTTATAAAGCTTGTTTCATGTCTTGCTTTATATTTCCAGATTACTCGATGTATGACTACTTGGGTGCCGGTAAGGCACGATCCAGACCTGGAGCAGTGCGTGACACCTATTTACCATGACCGGGAGTCACGCCCTCTGAGTGCGATGCCACTGTAACAAAATCCATATTAATTTAATTACCTCTCGTATCTAAGTCGGGATCTAAATCGCTGCATGATAGCCCCTTGAGGCCACGGGCTCAACCTTGACTGTTACTAACTCGGACATTATGCAGCAACTGCGCTACGTCCCTCTTGAGGCCATCTTACACTGTACATACATCGAGGTCACGTCTGAGCTTAGTCAACCCCGAACGACTTGAGCAATAAGCATTGCGTGCCTCACTAAAACCTGGCGACAAGTCTGCGGCCTTTGGTACACACAATCTATCCTCATATCACAGCACCACATCCGGTGCTACTCAAACAGGCTCTTCTCTTCTCGGAGAGCCGTATCTCTATCCCGTATCATAACTAGACCCTCATACTGTCGCCTTTTTACTTCCTCAATGACGGAAGGCTCGGCAACCTCTCGGATCTAAACATCATTAACCTTGAAACAAATAATCGAACCCTCGACTCGTTAGCTAATGAATCTCACGGACCCGCGTCTGTCTGCACGACTACCCATCGCCGGACTACCCGTAGATCCACGACTAAGAGTATACGTAAGCGTCTTGGCTCCACTGGATGGTATAGGATATCGATATCACGATCCTTGAATAACTCTAACCACCGTCATGTGCCAAATTCTACTACCTGCATGCGAAGGTATCTTGGAGGCTTTTGTAGTGCACATACATCCACATGAAGTCTAAATATATGTCATGCCCCAAATCTTCAGGCATGATTAAGCTGCATGACTCTAAATCATGAGTGGAGTAATTCCTCTCATGCTTCCCTAGCTTCTTAGGAAACATAGGCTCTAACATTATCGTGTTGCATCGTCACACAACCTAGCCCAGACGTGTTACAATAATAACCTAACCCTCTAGTCTCACAGGAGGGGTTAGAACTGTAGTCGTGGTCAACTTATCTTCCAATAACTGAAAGCCTTTCTCATTCCTGCGAAATATTCGGGTATCCTTAATCTCACTTATGGTTCCTGTTTCCCTTTCTCTGTTGCAACCAAACTTGGTCACTAACTTAGATTTGATTCTTTTGCTTGCCTCCTGGCTAAGACGTCCTGTCAATCACAATTTAGGGGGGGAGATTTCCTTGATCTCGTCAAGTAGTAACCTGATTTTCCTTTCCCAGTTTGTAGATCCTATAGCTAGGTGTTACCACATTTCCTCGAAATGTTCTTACTTCCCATTATTTACTAATGGTCTTTACACTAGTCTGGGGTAATCATATCTCGTGCAACTTACATAACCATAGTCGTATTCTCCTTTATCATTCTGGTCATAACCTTACCTTAGGCTTATTATTAGCAAAAGTATTTCTATCTTGATTCATAATCGTACAGTTTCATACATGCATTACAACTGCGTTTATATCTTTCACGATACTTCGCCGACCAATTAAATGCGTCGTTCTTAATTACCCAGAACACTTTTCCACGGTTATCTACAAGCTGTAACATATGGCATAGCGATCACGAAGACCTTGCAGTCTCGTATCCTTCTTACAACAACATGGGTACCACATGACCATAATATGTAAAGCTGTCCTTTACGTGGGGAGAGAACTTATCTCCCTTTCTTAAACTTTCCTTGAGTCACAACCTAATCACGAGGTCCTCTCGCGGTGCGATAAATATCTAATCATCACGCACGCCTTAAAGTCATGTAGATTTTCAAAACCTACCAAAGATGCCTCGACTTTCATGGCGACCACCGTACTTATTTTATTCTTGCCTTGCATATTTTCTGAAATTATCCAGGAAGGTCGTGGCCGATCTCACACCAAACCAACTCCAGTACATCGAGGGCACTTAGCATAAACTCCTTCAACCTCGAGTATTACTTACTTTGGTATTAATTTACCTCGAATGAACAAGTCCTGCGGACTTATTAAAATCAATAATGTCAAAGAAGGAAGGATAATTCCTTTGGTTACCACCACCTCTTCCTTTCCACTCGATGGCAAACTGGGAAGCTGATGCGAATCGATCTCTCTTTGTAGTCCATATTGGCATAATAAGAGGCAACTAGCGTACTCATAATGACCTCGATATGTCATATGACTCTACTAGGTCTGCTGGGGTCAACTTATTTGTATAGTTCTGGTAATTATCTACCCGCTCGGCTACCACCCGACAATCACGGTGTAGTCGCCTCGAAAGGTCTCGTGGATTCGGGCTCCATTTCTTTACATTTGGTTGCTCTCTTTCTTCTTGGTCATTACTCTTCTGTCTTCCAAACTTATTCTAGTGTGCGTCATAGCCCCGTCTGATTCGGGCCTCGATATTTGGAGTTACTATTCTAAACAACATAAGGCCATTTCGGCTCTCACAACTGGTTCCGGTGGAATGTGTCCACGAACGTAAAATGATTAACTAGACTTGGGCCTTACACGCCGAGACCTGTCGCGTGGCGGGACTACTACCAACTGATCGTTATTACGGGCTATGTGGCGACCCTTAATAGGTCCTCGGCCGGCTCGGCGTCATACTTAACTCTTATCCTCGATGCGACTTAACTTTTACTGCGAGAAGGCCTTATATACCTAAGGTCTCGGTGGTTATCAACATTCCTAGGCTCGCGATTTCCGTGCTCGAAGCCTAACTTATCAGTCCGTAGCGGGTGCAAAACTTCGTAATACCATAATCGTGTTGTCTTGACCACAACAATCATACTTACTCCATACGGATCTCATCCATACCATTTTCTTAACCATACTTCGTAGCTCGATCATTACAGTCTTCCATTAATTCCCTTAATAATAACTTCTTAGGGTTCATTTCCTTCTCGAGAAAACGCATCGTCTCTAATTTTCTCAAATTAGTACGTAAAACATACTGTGAGTCCATTAATTGTTCCTACCTTCCGGTATTTATTTAGTCCTTACCAATTCTGGTAATCTAAAATCATCCTAAGCGACACATATGTGACCCCCATCGTAAATCCGTATAGTTGTATGTCCGCGATAGCAACTATACTACAAGCATTACCAACGGATCTGTGATCCACATAATCTTTCTGAGTCCTTCTTTGCCTTTCGTGGCGCAAACAACATAACTTGTTAGGGAGGCGACCCTAACCACCTGACTCTATCGCACGATATCGAGTGAGAAGACAACTAATCCTTTCCTAATTAATTCAAAATAAAACATAAGACCTTGGTGAGAATTCATTAAACATCCCATACGCTTCGGTATCTAGTTAGTCTTCGCGACTCTTGGAAATCTAAAATCATTCTAGGCGACAGCGGACGCCCTCATACATAACTCCGTATAGTTGTATGTCACAATACCAGCTATACTACAATCATTACCAACACGGATCGCAATCCACGTAGTCGCTTCTGGTCAAACGCGCTTTCTCATTGCAATCAACATAACTCGTTAGGGAGGCGACCACTAACAACGGCTCTCATCGCGATCTCGAGTGAGAAGAATGAAACCAATCCTAAATGTCCTGCGACCTCACGATTATAGATGTGGTGCGCTGACACGATAATCAAGACTCTGCTGAACGATGCAGACACTTTCAGAGGACTAAGCGCTGTGCGATACCACTTTTGTCACGACCGAACCGGGCGCGGTGCCTACAGGCACCCGCTTTGGTATACATCAGAGAATAGCAGCGGAACATACACAACTGATAAAATGCTTAAACATAAAATAACAACAGTAGACATCAACCGGCTAGCCGATAAGGCCGCCTTTCGTAACATGTACATAATACAAAATTAAAAAAATAGTATATATTTGTTCTTACAAACCCGATCCACAAGCGTGACTACGGACCTCTAAGAATAACAACTTTGGCGGGACAGGCCCGCCGTACCTGAATGTACAACAGAGCAATACCGGGGATAAGCCTCGGAATAAAGGAGCTTCTCAGCGGTGAGCAGTGATCCTAAGAGTGAGGATCAGCATGTACTACACTGCGGCATGAGCGCACCGAAGGAGGTCGATGCAACATGTACCAAATATGTGGCCCAGAAATCTTGTAGTGAAATCATAAGTCTAAAATAAAGCCAGGAGACATGTATGATAACTCATATAACAGTACATTGTGCCTTACTAACAATGAGAGTAAACCAGAGTATAAACTTTATTGCATAAAAATAGGAGGCTCGTGATCAAAACAGGGTCCCTCGGGTAGTATCGTTGAGCAATCCTACTCTGGACTATTTCACCGCATGGGTCATGTGGGCCGCATGAGGTCATCGCGCCGCGTGGGACTATTTCACCGCATAGGTCGTGTGGGCCGCGTGAGGTATTCCTCGCGTAGGACTGGTCCGCCCGCGTAGGACTATTTCACCGCATAAGCCCTTTTCGGACCCGTGAGGTATTCCCGCATCATGGGTAGCAAATCCATGGAATATGCAAATGCCACAAGCAGGGAATGACCAGTAATGAATAATATATCAACTAGCACAAACGGCTATCATCATAACATAAGCACTACAGAACTTATCATTCATAACATAAGCACTCAGGCATCATTCATAACGTAAGCAAGTTAAGAAATCCCTAACCTCTTATTAGTCTTATATATGTACACTCTCATTTTAGTTTACTTAAGGCACTAACATGTCATTATAAAAATCAGGAATCTAACCCAAAGTACTACATTATACTCTTTTAAAAAAATGACTCTTTTTCATACAAAATTTCCAAGATACTAATAACCGTAGTATCAAGTCATAACTACATTTTTAGACAAGTCACAATAGTTTTTAGAAATACATTTTCAGGCTTCTAAATCAAGTGACTTCTTTCTTTTAAAAACCTTAAGCAATTGATGCCTTTAAATCAATTTGCCTTTCTTTATTTCAAGTCATTTATCATACTTATAGTACTTAGAGTAAACCACTCTTTTTAACTTTCCATAAAGCTATTATAACCAACTCCCGTAAAGCGTTATACTAGCTTTATACCTTAGATCTTACATTCTTCTTTATAACCAAGAGACTTAAACTTTCCAACAAAACAAGTATCAAAAATACTTTCAACATACTTAAAGTCTCTTAACTTTTAAAAGCCAAGATATCCTTAATATTTTTAAACAAGTGAGTTAATTCCCTAACTCAATCAACTTGAGCATTCTTAAGATAAACGAGGATATCAAATGGACTAGATTCGTCAAAAAGCTTCAAATGCGTTCTGGTACTATACATTTACAACTTATTCATGCTCGAGAGATAAGAAAGTTCCACATACCTCTTGGTTTAATCCACTTGCCAAGTCAATAAGCGTGCGTAGTATGTCAACCTATAATGACCATAAATGCGTCTATTAACTTCTTACTTCAAGCGTAGAATATTCCAAGTGCAAAGTCACTAAATTCTACGGAAAATCGGACAACACTTCCTTTGTTTCTACATACTTTGCCACCTTTTCAAGGCGAATTCAATAACCAAACACGCACATTTAAGGCTCAACAAAGTAGTTAACAATAGTGGATTACCGTTTAATCAAGGCGTGTAAAATTCCGCACAATTGACATTAAACTAGTCCAAAAATACAATGTCCGTTCGTGATTAGGACAACAATACGATTCTTTTCCAATTTCTATTCAATCCAAATTATTTAGTATAACATGTTATAAAGCGCGATTGATTATAACAACTATAATCTTCAAGTAGATAACATGCGGCGATTCTAGTTAACGACAATTGAAATTCAATTTCAAATGACTCAACATGTCATTTCGGATTTGAGCTTCCAAATTTCCATAAAACTTATCAATCTTCATAATACATATCACATGATCATTTCTAACTTATAATAACATGGAATCTTGAATTACAAAAGTAAGGCGAAGATTATACCTCATTTTAGCCCAAATATGATCCAAGATTACAAGTCGATCCTTAGCAACTTTAGCTCACTTTGGCGTTCAATCGGCTCGAAGAAACCCTTAGAAGCTTATGAAGAACTTATCTTCAAGTTCCAGCTTCAAAGTTGAAGAACTCCTTAACTTTCCGTCTTGCGACTAATCACGAAAATTCCATTTTAGGGATCTTTCTATTGAGATACCCTTACAATACTCTTAGGAACCTTGGTTTAAAGTGGGGAGATTATTGGATGACAACCAATTTTTTTTTTGAAACCACTTTTGAAAGTCGAGAGCACCTCTTAGTGTTCTTCAAGATTTTGAAAAATTTGTCTAAGTGTAGAAGCTTGTCTTGCACTAGTATACATATATAACAAGATGGAGAATTCGATATTAGAACAAATGGGTGGTTTGGATGAGTTTCTGAGATCGAAGCCAAGTGGCCCTTCAATAATCAACAATGTCGAAGCTCTTTGTCTTTGCAGACTTGGTCATTTAAATTATGGTCAAATGACCATTTTATCCATGCCATTTCGTCCAAGACCACTAAGGGGGTGACACGTGTCGCCTCCCGTTAAATCATAATATTCGTTTCGACAATTTCATAATTAGATAAATTTTACTCGTCTCAAATCTTAACCTTTTGAGTTCTTACGTGCGTTCTTATAAACATATCACGGAAATTCGGTGTAACACTAAGCTGCTCTGATACCACTTTTGTCACGGCCGGGCCGGGCGCGGTGCCACTACACAGGCACCCTTCAATCATCTGACATAATAAAGCTGCGGAAGATAAATAACACTCTTTTTTAAAAAAAAACCAAGGCAATGATAAAGTTTGCCATAATCATAGAAATTACGAAAGGGTCTACTAACAATGTAAAAACAACTCTAGCAGTCCGGCCACGAGATGAATACAGACCTCAGATTTGAACAAATACTATGGCGGGACAAGGCCCGTACCACTGAATATACATAGCCATGACAACTCGGAACATTGGAGCCGTCTCAAAATCGAACCGGGATCTAAGCTCGCGGATCCACAGCTGTGTACCTAAACTGCGGACATGAATGCGGCCCAGAAGTCGGTCAACAGTGCAGAATATGGAGCGGAAAATAAAATCTGATAACAAATCATAAGCGTATGCAAAAGAATGGCGAGCAAGTATAGAAAAGGGTAAATACGGATCCTCTAGTGTCATTACCATCACGTGAACTTAATCGTACCTTATTATCTTTTTCCATTTTCCATAAGAGTATAGTCAAATTCTTACGTACATACTTAAGAAAATCATCAAGTTCATAAACATAAAACTTACGTATCTTGCATAACCTAATCGCCCCTTTATGGAGGAGCGCCAATCTTGTCGGCGATGCGGGGGCGATAAGTCACGTAAGTGCGGCCGTAAGGTATCTTGCGACCCAATGCGGGGCGCGATAAAATCACATAAGTCTGCCCGTAAGGTATCTTTGCCGGCCCAATCTGGGGGCGATAAAATCACATAAGTACGCCCGTAAAGGTATCTTGCCGGCCCGATACGGGGCGATAAAATCACATAAGTGCGCCCATAAGGTATCTTGCGGCCCGATATGGGGCGCGATAAAATCACGTAAATGCGCCCGTAAAGGTATACTACGTAAAATATGAAGCTTATGATCAACAGGGTCACCTTGTTACACGGAATTTGAGGATATGTTTATATGAGCGTGCGTAAGAACTTCAAAATGTTAAGATTTGAGGCGAGTAAAATTTATGAATTTTGGAATTTGTCGGAAAGCGAAATATTGCGACGAGCGGGAGGCGACACGTGTCACCCCCTTAATTGGTCTTGGGCGAAAATACATGGTTAAAGTGGTCATTTGACAAATGTTAGGATGATCAAGTCTTGCAAAGACCTAAGCGACATTGTTGACCAAGTCAACAAGCCAGTTGACTTGATATTTAAAAATCCTTCATCCTAGCCGTTCAAGTGTATAGATCTTGGCCCTTAGTTATGTTATATAGTATACTAGTAGCAAGGATGAGCTCCACACTTAGAAAAATTTGCAAAACTTGTGTGCAAGAAATGAGCTCTCGGGTTTGGAGGTTCAAGAGAGCAAAAATTTTCGTTTGTTGTCGATAAGCTCGCGCGTTAAACCAAGGTTCTAAGGGTATTGTAAGTGTATCTCAATAGAAATATCAGGGAAAATGGCGTTTTTCGTATTAGTCGCATGGCGGAAAGTTAAGAGTTCTTGACTTTGAAGTTGAAACTTGAAGATAAGTTCTTCGTAAGCTTAAAGGGTTACTTGGGTGGATTGGGCGTCGAAGGAGGAGCTAAAGTTGCTAAGGATCGACTTGTAATCTTGGATCATATTTGGGCTAAATGAGGTATAACCTTCATTTTACTTTTGTAATTGAAGATTCCATGTTATTATAAGTTAGAAATGATCATGTGATATGTGTTATGAAGTTTGATAAGTGTTATGGAAATTTGGAAGCTCAAATCCGAAAATGACATGTTTAGCCATTTGAAATTGAAATACAATTTGGTCGATAATTAGAATCGTCGCATGTTATCTACTTGAAGATTATAGTAGTTATAATCGATTGCCACTTGATATCATGTTATACTAAACAACTTGGATTGAAAAGAAATTGGAAGAAGAATTGGTATTGTTGCCCTAATTGCCGAATTGACATTGTAGTTTAGACTAGTTTGTTATATATTGTGGGGCGGAATTTTACATGTCTTGATTAAGCATGTAATCCCCTATTGTTAACTACTTTGTTGGGCCTTAAATGTGGCGTGTTTGGTTATTGAATTCGGCCTTGAAAAAGGTGGCAAAGTATGTAGAAACAAAGGAAGTCTTTGTCAGATTTTCAAGTAGAATTTAGTGACTTTGCACTTGGAATATTCTCGTTTGAAGTAAGAAGTTAATAGGCGTATTATGGTCATTATAGGTTGACATACTACGTGCGGCGAATTGGACTTAGCATGTGGATTAAGCGAAAGGTATGTGGAACTTTCTTATCTCTTGAGCATGAATAAGTTGTAAATGTATAATGCAGTGAGCGTCTGAGATTTTGACAATCTGAGTCCGTTTGATATCCTTGGCTTATTTAGAATGTCGAGTTGATTGAGTTAGAATTAACTCACTTGTTTAAATATTAAGGATATCTTGGTTTTCAAAAGTTTAGAGACTTTAAGTATGTTAAAAGTATTATTGATACTTGTTTTGTTGGAAAGTTTAAGTCTCTTGGTTATAAAGAAGTATGTAAGTTGCTAATGTATAAAACTAATATAACGACTTTATGGGAAGTTGGTTATAATAGCTTTATGGAAAGTTAAAAAGATTGGTTTACTCTAAGTAATATAAGTATGATAAATGACTTGATAATGAAAGGCAAATTGATTTAAAGGCATCATTTGCTTAAGGTTTTAAAAGAAAGAAGTCACTTGATTTAGAAGCGAAAATGTATTTTCTAAAAGGTATTGTGACTTGTCTTAAAATGTAGTTATGACTTGATACTACGGTTATTAGTATCTTGGAAGTTTTATATGAAAATGAGTCATTTTAAAAGAATAGAAGTACGTAGTACTTTGGGTTAAACTCCCGGATTTATAATGACACGTTAGTGCCTTAAGTAAACTAAAATGAGAGTGTATATGAATATGGCTAATAAGAAGTTAGGGGGATTTCTTAACTTGCTTATTTATTGTATGATAAGCCGATAGTGCTTATGTTATGTATGATAAGCCGGTAGGGCTTATGTTATGTATGATGGTCAGTTGAGATAGGGTAAGAGTATATCTGAGGGGTAAATCCCCAAGATCGTTATACCACCTTCTTGGGGTAGAGTATATCGAGGGTAAATCCCAGATCGTTATACCACCTTGAGGGTAAGATTATAAATGAGGTAAATCCCAAGATCGTTATATCACACTGTTAGTGGATTTGCTACCCCCGATGCGAGGAATACCTCATGCGAGTCCACGCGACCTATGCGGGTGAAATAGTCCCGTGCGGTAGTGCGACCTATCGAGTAATACCTCATGCGGGTCCTGCGACCTATGCGGGTGAATTAGTCGAGTAGGATTGCTTAATGATCTTTGCGGGCGGGTGGTCTACTTTGATCGCGACTTCTATTTTTATGTTGTAAGTATACTTTTGATTACTCATTGTTAGTAAGGCCTTGTGTCTTGTTAATTGAGTTATCATACTGTCTCAGTTTATTATAGACATGATTTCATTCTGATGCTGATTTCACATATTTGGTACATGTTATCTGACCTCCTTGAGTGCGTTCATCTGCGGTGAAATGCGAGTTCTTGATCCTCGCTCTTAGGATCAGCTTTGTTGAGAAGCTCCTTTATGTCACGACCGAACGGGCGTGGTAGTGCCTTACCGGGCACCTAGTGATACAACATCGAGAGAAAATCGCGGAAATAAAAACATGAACATGAATTAAGAGACAAGATAAATAAGCAGGCCAACCAAAGCGAGTTGCCTTCATCGTATATACATAAATACCGACGTTATCTTTTACAAACCACACTGTGATTACTCAGACCTCTAAGATTTTACAGCTATGGCGGGGCGAGGCCGCCATACCACGAATGTATAAAAATCTCTGACTCGAGTAACATGCCAAAAGATAAGCCTCAGAAGAAATGGGGCTTCAGCCTTGTGATCTATGGCGAGGATCCACAACGATGTACTTCCACTGCGGCATGAGCGGCCCGAGGAGTCGATTACAGTACCAAGTATGTGAAGCGTAAAGGCGTAAATGAAATCATAATAGTCTATATAAAGCGGGAGACATGTATGATAACGGATGAAATCGTGTCGGCCCGTCCGTGGGACTCGGTGTATAATCGGATGAAATCGTGTCCCTGCCCATCGTGGGACTCGGTGTAAATCGGATGAAATCGTGTCCTGCCCGTCTCGTGGGACTCGGTGTATAATCGGATGGAATCGTGTCCTGCCCGTCTCGTGGGACTCGGTGTATGTCGGATGGAATACGTGTCACGCCCGTCGTGGGACTCGGTGTATAATCGGATGGAATCGTGTCCACTGCCCGTCTCGTGGGACTCGGTGTATAATCAAATGAAATATGTGTCCTGCCCGTCTCGTGGGACTCGGTGTAGAATCGTTCGTAACAAATCAGCGACCTCGTGAGAGGCGAGTGCAAATACAACAAAGGCTATCACAACAAGCATAGGAAAGTTTCACAACAACAAGCATAGGCAAGCTTCACAGCAACAAGCATAGGCAAGCTTGCGACAACAAGCATAGGCAAGTTATACCTGACTCAAAGTACTTTCATTTTATGCGAAGTCGGGTTTTAACCTAAAGTACTACGTCGTTAAATTCCTTTTAAAGATCCATTTCTTTTACAAAGGTCACGACACCGTAGTATAAAAAAATAGAGTGACTAACATTGTTAAGTAAACCAAAATGCTTTCCTTTGTAAAATCAAGTAACAACCTTATTTTCCAAGCGTTGAAGTTTGCTAATTTCAAATGCTCAAGTTTCTCATTTTAGAAAAGGTTTCTGTTATACCGTATTTCAGTATATGCGTGAGGAATCGTCACGAAATCTAGCCTTAAAGATAAGCCTTGGGCGTTTCATTTTGTACACAACTCACTAGAAGAATCGTTTTTCGGCGAAGCGTTTCCACGACTTTCGTAGAGTAAATTCGGCTATGCCATTTCTTATTTTGCGGATTTTTCAGAGGCGAAACATTTTGGACCAGCGGGAGGGCAACACTTGGCACCCTCCATTGATGGACTTGAATCGTCCATTGGGCGAAAATGGAGAAACATTGGCACGTTTTTGTGCCATGGCACAGTCGAGGAGTTGGTAGGATATTTGTGTTTAGTTAATCCTCACTTACACTTGCCTTGCACTTGTCTTCATCTTGGCCATTGGTTGGCCAAGGCTTGAGCTATAAATACCCGCTTTAATGAAGAGTTCTTCATCCACAAAGTTATCTTCAAGTCTAAAAATCCTCTCCTCTCCTTTGTAGCCATTTAGTCAAACACCTCCCTCCACTTGTGAAGGTGGCCTTGGCGAATACCACTAACTAGCCAAAAATCTACCCCCTCCCTTGGTAGAAAAGTTACCTTCTTGTATCGTTATAATGCCCAAAATACCTAGCCCAAATACCTTAGTACTTTGTAGAAGTTGTGAAGAACTTCTAAGGTTCTTGGAGCATCTGACTTAGGAGCAAAACCTTGCTCAGTAGCGACTTTTCTAGGATATTATTGGGCTTCAGGTAATAATCCTAACCCTCTTTTGAATTAGAGAATACTTCTTTGTTATAGTATAAAATTAGTATAAATACTTAGAAGTATATCAGAATAGAATTGAAGTGTTAATCACTTAGAAGGGTTTAAAGAAGAATAATCAGCTGTACTTACATAGAATTTGTTTTCACTGATGAACTTATATAGCTCAGGGTAGGGAAGTCTTGCCGACTTACCGTAGAATTATGAACCCCTGTTTAGAATGACCTTGAGTAGTCTTTAATAGATATCTGTGACTATTATGGTGACTCTGCGCGCGACATATTCAACTTGGCAGGTGGTTTTCGCTGAGAAGGTATGTGATTCTTCCTAAAGCATGATATTTTACAATATAATTACGGCAATGCCTCACGGCTTAAGCTTGAATAATACTTACGGCAATGCCTCACGGCTTAAGCTTGAATAATACTTACGGCAATGCCCTCGGCTTAGCACTGAATAATACTACGACAATGCACCGAACGCTTTGAATAATATACGACGATGCCTCACGGCTTAAGCTTTGAATAATAAGAAGCGAAAACATTTCAAAAGACTCTTGAATCATATTAGAAGAGAACTAATTGGTTTTAAAGCGAAGCTTAAGAGTTATACTAGCTTTATGGGAAGTAAGTATAACCACTTAAGATTTATAAAAGAAACAAGTTTGCCTATGTGTTTATATGGACTTATATTGTGAAAGAATAATAAAGATGGTTTGATAAGTAGACATGATATGATGCTATGTGTGTTAGTATCTTGTAGCGTTTGTAGAGGTGAGTATCCTTGTTGTGCTTATATTGTTTAAAGATAAGTTGTTATGTTAGTATCTATCGCTCACCTCTTGAGATGATCTGGGGTTAAGCGCCCTCCGTCTGCGGGGTAGACTCGAGTGATGCAGGACCGTGATTCGAGAATACCTCATGCGGGTCGGGGGCCTATGCGGGCTACGAGAGTTCGAGTTAGTATGCGGGGTTATACCTCATGCGGTGCGTGTGGCCATGCGGACGGCGAGTCGGGGCGATGCGAGGGTAGCTACCCCGATGCGGGGTTATACCTCATGCGGGCCCGTGTGAGTGGCCTATGCGGACTCGGGAGTCGAGTTAGGCTGCGAGAATGATGATAGGCGAGTGGCCTGTTTCGATCATTCGCGGCCTAGACAAGACTTCATTCTGATTACTATTGTTGCTCTTGTTTGTGATGTGGCACTATGTGCGGTTTCCTTGGTTGTTTCACACATATTTGTAAGCGGTTTTAAAAATGATATGTTTCATTTAGTACTTCTGATTTCGCATACTTAGTACTGTTATCTTGACCTCCTTGAAGTGCGTTCATCTGCGCGGTAAGAGGCAAGCGGTGTTAGATCCGCATTCTAGGATCTCTACGTTGGTGTCGGGAGCTCCGTCTCTTAGGAGGCTCTACTTTTAGTATGATCTCCTGTTGTAGATAGTTTTATGCTGATCGAGGTATGGCGGGAGCCTGTCATCGCCATAGTTATATATTTTCTAAGTGCGTAGTCATGTTATGCGATGTCGGATGTAGCTTCTTTGAACTATGATTATATATATATATAGAAAGGCGGTGTTTTTCTCACGTAAAGCGTGTCTTATTTTATAAAGCTGTTTCATGTCTTGTTTTATATTTCGATTTCTCGATGTATGACTACTTGGGTGCCGGTGAGGCACGATCCACGGGCCGGGCAGTCGTGACAAAAGTAGTATCGAGCGATTAATCCTCGGAAAGTGTCTGACCGTATCTAGTAAGTCTTGATTATCGGTGTGTTGTGCACCACCAATAATCGAGAGGCTATAGGATATTTAGGATTGGTTTCCATTCTTCTCATTACGAGATCGTCTTTGTAGAGGCATGTTATAGGTTGGACCCTCTAACGTATTCCTTTCTGTAACGATTATGCCTCGCGTAAAGCAACCGGGCCGAGAAGGGCGGCGAGGAGGCGCTAGCGAGACACCAGTCACGAGGCTCGGGCCCGATCTATACGAAGGCGGCGAGTTCTATGGCGCCGCCCGGCCAGCCGCGAGACCGCAGTACCCGCTCACGCGCGGCTGGGCGGAGGTTAAATCTGAGAGATAGCCCGACTTTTGGCTAAAGTTGTGGCCCGTCGAGAGAGATTGGATCACGGCGATTCGGTTCAGCTCAGCTCGATCGCGCCGTGGTACACGAGGCGAATAGTTTGAGCTACGAGATTTCTTGAGTTGTAGCCGCGGAGTTTTATGGGTGGCGGAGGATGATCGCGAGGATTCATCCGTCGGCTTGAGATTTTGAGAGTGATCGGGCGTCGGAGGCCGAGTCAGTGATCTTTGGTTCCACGTAAGTGCGTGATACGCGATCGATTGGTTTGATTCATGGGAGTTATCGGGAAACCGCAGCGTCCCAGCTTGGGGCGAGTTCTCGGAGGCTTTCCTCGCTCACTTCTTGCCTCGCGGATGAGGAGCGCGGTGATAGATTTTTCTGGCTGGCGAGAAGGGCCTTGTCGGGAGTACAATGTCGAGTTTGATTCATTGGCTCGATATGTCCCGGCATTAGTAGCGAATATGGAGGATAGGGTACCGCTATGTCAGGCTAGATGACTACATGGCGAGTCATGTGCGGGGTTTCTCTCGGCCGGGTATGGACATTACCGCGTGCGAGCTCACGCCCTTGGATGCGAGGCGCGGTCGGCGAGTGGGCGGACATCAATGAGAAGAAGGCGGGGCGGGAGGGTTTTACGGTGGTTGCTCGTGGTGGCGGCCTCGGCGATCTGGGTCGCACCACCCGGCTCGAGCACTCTGCGCGCGACCTCGGCCCGAGTTTTAGGCGAACGAGGCGGGGCTTGGGCGTCGAGTAGCGAGTGCTGGCGATCAGGACCACCCCGGTGTGGCGTCACGGTAGATCGATTCTGGGAAGTGTGGTACTCTTATGGATCTTATTCTGATTGTGGCAGCGGGGTCACTGCGGGCTTGTCGGCCAGAAGCGTGGCGGTGGTAGGGCCCGACCGAGTTACGTGGCGCTTCATCATCTCCTCTGATTACTCGCCCGGGCGGGGTGCTCATGGGTCGGAGTCGCGGCGAGTCGTGGCTCGAGTCGATTCTAGCGGTCCTCGAACGCATTTATGCTTTGTCGGCCAGCGGATCGGGAGGCCTCACGATGTAAATCACGGTACCTTATCGGTTCTGGGTTTGATGTTTATGCCTTGATAGATCGGGTTCCACTCTGTCTATATATCTCCCTTGTTGCTAGTAGGATAGGGATAGAGCACGAGTCCATAGACCACTTCGAGGTAGCTACGCGATGGGTGATTCGGTGGTAGCTCGGCGGGTATATAGGGCTTGTCTGTGACCATTCTGATCGTCGGACCACTAGCGACTTGATAGAGTTGGAGATGATTGACCGGCGTGATTATGGGGATGGATTGGCTAGCTTCTTGCTATGCCAATGTAAGCTGAGAGAAGAGTAATGCGGTTCGATTTCTGAGGCGGTTGTTGAGTGGGAGGAGCGCGGTATCGCCGAGGGGTAGGTTTATTTCCTACCTCGAGGCTAGGAAGATGGTGCGAGAAGGGTGCATCTACCATCTAGTTCAGTGTTTGATCTTGAGGCTGCGGTACAGATTTTGATCGATTCCGTAGTCGTGAGTTCCCAGGCGTGTTCCCGAATGACCTCGGGTATCCCTCACGAGAGGAGATTGAGTTTTGTATTGACATATTGCGGATACTCGGCTATTTCCATTCGCCATCTGAGAATGGCACTTAGGATTGAGAGAGTGAAGGATCGGCTTAGGGATTTGCTAGAAGAAGGGCCATTAGGCGGTGTTTCTCCACAGAAGCGCGGTATTGTTCGTGAAGAAAGAAGGGCGGGGCCAGCTGCGCGTGTGTTGATCTGACGGTGAACAAGGTGACCATTAAACAGAATACCCTCCCGAGATTGATGATTTGTTCGACCGATTGCGAGTGCGAGATGTTTCTCAAGATTGATCTGCGATCGGGCTATCATCAGTGCGAGTCGAGAGGTGGATGTCCTAGAATTGCATTCGGACGTGCGGGCATTATGAGTTCGGTCATGTCTTTTGGGTTGACGATGCTCGTGGTATTCATGGATTTGATGAGCAAGTGTTCAAACCATTTTGGACACGTTTGTGATAGTGTTCATTGATGATATCTTGGTTTATTCGCTCGGGCGGGGCATGCGGAGCATTTGAGGCTGTCTTGTGATTCTCGAGGACCAGCGATTATGCGCCAAGTTTTCCAAATGTGAGTTTTGGTTGACTTGATGGCGTTTCTTGGGCATATTAGCCGGGGTGATGGCATTCGAGTTAATCTGGCCAAGATCGGCGATCGAGACTTGGCGAGACCTACTACTCCGAGAGGTTCGCGATTTTACGGGCCTTGCGAGTTATTGCTCGGTTCGTGGAGAAGTTTGCTTCTATCTACGCACCATTGACTAGGTGACTCGGAAGCGGCCAAGTTTGATGGTGATGCTTGTGGCGGGGTTTCGATTCTTGAAAAGAGGCGGCCGCCCGTTCTTACTCTTCGGAGGTCGGATGGTTATGTCGTGTATTGTGATCGTCGGGCATCGGGTTGGGATGTGTATTGATGCGGCATGGCGGGGTTATAGCATATCGTCGGCGGTGAAGAAACACGAGAGGAACTACCCGCGTGATTTGGGTTAGCGGTAGTGATTCACGCTTTGAAGATGCAGGCACTATTTGTATGGGGTTCGCGTGGATATTTATACGGACCACAAGAGCCTCGGTATATCTTCGGCGGAGGAGTGAACTTACGGCGAGAGCGGTGGTTAGAGTTGCTTAAGGATTACGATGTTGATATCTATACCACGGGAAGGCAGCGTTGTGGCGGATGCTCTTAGTCGTAGAGTCGATGGGAGCCTATCGGATGTGCGACTAGAGAGGAGGGACATGGTTCGTGATTTGCATCGATTAGCGAGCCTTGGTGTCCGTTTGATTGATTACGATAGCGGTGGGGTTAGAGTTCGTGAGGTTGCGAGTCTTCCATCGTCGAGAGGTGAAGAAGCGATTCGAGGATCGGCTTTGATTCGATATCGTGATCTGACTCTTACGTGAGGCAAGGTCCTTTTGAGTAGCACGATGGGGTGCTAAGGTTTGAAGCGGTGTGTTCGGATGTTTGAGGACTTGGCGGAGTTCTTGGGGAAGCACCGCGGCGCGGCGTTACTCTATCCATCGGGGTCGACCAAGATGTACCACGACCTTAGATACGTGTATTGGTGGGATGGCTTGAAGAGGGCGTTGCGAGTTCGTAGCTCGGTGCCCGTGTTGTCGGCGGTGAAGGTAGAGCACGGAGGCACGGTGGTTTTATTCTGAGCGATAGAGATCCGACACGGAAGTGGGAGGTAATCAACATGGACTTCATCACGGGATTACCTCGCACTCGGAGGAGACATGATTCTATATGGGTTATCGTCGGCGGTGGCGAAATCAGCCCACTTTCTTCCGTCGGGGCGACTTTTGGTGAGATTATGCGAACTTTACATCAGAGATCGTCGGACTACATGGAGTCCCTACTTGATCATATCAGACGGAGAGCCCGATTTCGGCTAACAGAGTCCTTCGAGAGGGTTTAGGGGCGAGTGAGCACGAGTCTGCATTTCATCCTGAGCAGGCGGGCGAGCGGCGCCTATCGGACTCTTGAGGATATCTTTGCGAGCTGTGTTATTGACTTTAGTGGTAGTTGGGAGGATCATTTGCCTCTGGTTGAGTTCGCGTATAATAATAGCTACCACTCCGGTATTGGATGGCGCCTTATGAGGCCTTGTATGGGAGGAAGTGCGGATCGCCTATAGGTTGGTTCGATGTGGGCGGGGCGGCTAGTGGGACCAGATTTGAGTACGGCGGCGATGGATAAGGTGAAGCTTATCAGGCGGCTATTGGCATTCGAGTCGGCGAAGTCGTATCACGAGATCATCGTCGTCGGCATCTTGAGTTCGAGAGTTCATGATTGGGTTTTCCTAAAGGTGTCACCCATGAAGGTGTGATGAGGTCGGGAAGAAGGAAGCTCGGCCCAAGGTACATTGGGCGTTTGATTGTCGCGAGGTAGGCAAGGTTGCCTACGAGTTGAATCTGCCGTCCGTCGGAGGCGGTGCATCGGTGTTTCACGTATCTATCTTTGAGAGATGTATCGGGGATCCATCTAGGGTGCACCCGATTGGCGATGTCGGTGGCCAGAGGGCTATCGTATGAGAGATTCCATAGCGATAGTCGATCGTCGAGTTAAGCGTCTGCGGACGAAGGGCGTGGCCGTCAAAGTCTTGTGGCGGAGCGAGCTCGAGGAGAGATGACATGGGAAGCGAGGAGGACATGGCGGAAGTATCCTCACCTATTCCCCACACCTCCGGGTAATTCACTTTCCTACTTGTAAATTTCCATTATCATTTATGCCTAAGTGTTGTTTTGTGGCGCGTGTGGCATTTGCTACTGTTTAAACTTCTTGATAAGCTGTCTTGGGAAGGAACATTCGGGACGAATGTTTCTAAGGAAGGAGAATGTTATACCCGTATTTCAGTATGCGTAAGGGAATACGTCACGAAAATCTAGCCTTAAAGATAAGCCTTGGGCGTTTCATTTTGTACACAACTCGCTAGAAGAATCGTTTTCCGAAAGCGTTTCCCACGACTTTCGTAGAGTAAATTCGGCTATGCCATTTCTTATTTTGCGGATTTTTAGAGGCGAAACATTTTGGACCAGCGGGAGGGCAACGCTTGGCACCCTCCATTGATGGACTTAGATCGTCCATTGGGCGAAAATGGAGAAACATTAGCACGTTTTTGTGCCATGGCACAAATCGAGTTGGTAGGATATTTGTGTTTAGTTAATCCTCACTTTACACTTGCCTTGCACTTGTCTTCATCTTGGCCATTGGTTGGCCAAGGCTTGAACTATAAATACCCCCTTTGATGAAGAGTTCTTCATCCACAAAGTTATCTTCAAGTCTAAAAATCCTCTCCTCTCACTTTGTAGCCATTTCGTCCAAACACCTCCTCCCCTTGTGAAGGTGGCCTTGGCGAATACCACTGCTAGCCAAAATCTACCCTCCTTGGTAGAAAAGTTACCTTCTTGTATCGTTATAATGCCCAAAATACCTAGCCCAAATACCTTAGTACTTTGTAGAAGTTGTGAAGAACTTCTAAGGTTAACTGGAGCATACAACTTAGGAGCAAAACCTTGCTCAGTAGCGACTTTTCTAGGATATTATTGGGCTTCAGGGTAATAATCCTAACCCTCTTTTGAATTAGAGAATACTTACTGTTATAGTATAAGAATTAGTATAAATACTTAGAAGTATATCACAGAATAGAATTGAAGTGTTAATCACTTAGAAGGGTTTAAAAGAAGAATAATCAAACTGTACTTACATAGGATTGTTTTCACGATGAACTTATATAGCTCATGGGTAGGAAGTCTTTGCCCGACTTACGTAGAATTATGAACCCCTGTTTAGAATGACCTTGAGTAGTCTTTAATAGATATACGTGACTATTATGGTGACTCTGCTGCGACATATTGACTTGGCGGTGGTTTATTTGAGAAGGTATGTGATTCCTCCTAAAGCATGATATTTTACAATATAAGTACGGCAATGCCTCACGGCTTAAGCCTGAATAATACTTACGGCAATGCCTCACGGCTTAAGCCTGAATAATACTTACAGCAATGCCTCACGGCTTAAGCCTGAATAATAAGAAGCGAAAACATTTCAAAGACTCTTGAATCATATTATGAGAAGAGAACTAATTGGTTTTAAAGCGAAGCTTAAGAGTTATACTAGCTTTATGGGAAGTAAGTATAACCTTAAGATTTATAAAAGAAACAAGTTTGCCTATGTGTTTATAGGACTTATATTGTGAAAAGAATAATAAAGATGGTTTGATAAGTAGACATGATATGATGCTATGTGTGTTAGTATCTTGTAACGTTTGTAGAGGTGAGTATCCTTGTTGTGCTTATATTGTTTAAAGATAAGTTGTTATGTTAGTATACTATCACTCGCCTCTTGAGATGATCTGGGGTTAAAGCGCCCTCCGATGCGGGGTAGACTCGGTGATGCAGGACCGTGATTGAGAATACCTCATGCGGGTCGGGGGCCTATGCGGGCTACGAGAGTTCGGAGTTAGTATGCGGGGTTATACCTCATGCGATGCAATGGCCGTGCGGACGGCGAGTCGGGGCGATCTAGGAGTAGCTACCCTCGATGCGGGGTTATACCTCATGCGGGCCCATGTGAGTGGCCTATGCGGACTCCGGGAGTCCAGGATTAGGCTGCGAATGATGATAGGCGAGTGGCCTGTTTGATCATTCGCGGCCTAGACAAGACTCATTCTGATTACTATTGTTGCTCTTGTTTGTGATGTGGCACTATATGCGGTTTCCTAGTTGTTTCACACATATTTGTAAGCGGTTTTAAAAATGATATGTTTCATTTGAGTACTTCTGATTTCGCATACTTAGTACTGTTGTCTTGACCTCCTTGAGGGCTGCGTTCATCTGCGGTAAGAGCAGCAGTGTTAGATCGCGTTCTAGGATCTCACGTTGGTGTCGGGAGCTCCGTCTCTTAGGAGGCTCTACTTTTGGTATGATCTCCTGTTGTAGATAGTTTTATCTGATCGAGGGTATGGCGGGCCTGTCGCCATAGTTATATATTTTCTAAGTGCATAGTCATGTTATGCGATTGTCGGATGTAGCTTTGAACTATGATTATATATATATATGCGAAAGCGGTGTTTTCTCCATAAAGCGTGTCTTATTTTATAAAGCTGTTTCATGTCTTGTTTTATATTTCCGCTGATTTCTACGATGTATGACTACTTGGGTGCCGGTAAGGCACGATCCGGGCCGAGCAGATCGTGGCGATTTAAATGGTTCATAGTTTTAATCCTTTAAAACATAATTCTCCTTTAAGCGTTTTGAGAAACATATGTCTTATATGTGAGTAGGTTATTCTTGTTTATAATCAATCTTATTAAGCGACCATGATCTAGGAAATGTAATATAATTTTGTCTCATCTTAGCTTATGCGGATGGAGGTTTCTCTTGGTTTTAATACCATACTTCATTATTCAATACATTTTCCTTTATTAGCTGCGGTGGTTTGTCGATACTCGTTCGATTTAGAAATCGGTAAAACATTATTCCTTTTAAAACCCGATTACTCATTACTCACGAATGAGGTTTCACACTTTTAACAAAATTCATATCAATACCATTAAGTCAAGTCTCTTATCTTCTAAAAATCGGTAAACCATTCTTTTATCACTCTTAAGGCGTTATACCTAACTTCCCAAAGCTAGTACAACTCTTATGTTTTCAAAGCCAAGTATTACTCTTCTTTCAAAGGTCTTTTGAAACACTTCAAGTTCTTTGTTACTACATCAAATCCGTTATAAGTCAAATCGGTTATCCTTTGAAACCACAAAGCATTTTCTTACCTACATAAGTTGTTATAACTTGACTTCCGTAAAGTCGTTATAACGCTTTATGTTTCAAATAATCAAATACATTAAACACATGCGTCTACCGTACTACATAGTTATACACGTATCATGCTAGAGCGGATAGGAAGAGGTTCGCATACCTCGCGACGATTATCGACTAATAGCAAAGTGCTCCAAGTACCTCAAACCGTCGGCTACTCGTAAGCCAAGTAGATCACGCCATCGTAGTACTTGACCTATAGAGGCCTGAGGCGCCTATTAACATCCTAGATCTCGATGTAGAATATTCTACAGAAAATTCGACACCTCCACCCCATAGCGTAAATCTCCTCCTATCGAGGCCGACTACCAAGCCAACCGGGGGTTTGCACGTCTAACCGGACGTGTACAATTATACTCACAGTAATACTACACAAGTCTACTATAATACAGTCCTATGTAATTACAATTCAGTTCACTTCTTAAAATTCAGGCTTAAGTCAAAAGACATTGCCGCTGACTATACTCGATTCTATATATAGTATACTTAACTATATACTCCTGACAATGTAATTTCCAATTACCACGAAGGTTAAGAATGTTTACCTCGATAAGCCCAAAATTATACGAGTTTATATGTCGATCTGAGCAAGGTTTAGCTCCTACTCAGTGCGCTCAACCCGCTCCAAACAACCTTAGAAGTTCTAACCAACTTCACTTAACACTTCAACCGACTATGAAGGTTTTCCTTAGGAGTTTCGTTTGTAGTGAGGAAGTATAATAGTATTTTACAGGCTTTTGTATAAGTGTAACCTTGGGAAAACTACAAGGTATTTGGGCCAGTATTTGGGCACTATAACAATACTTGGAGAGTATTTCTATACCACAAAGGGGGTATTTATACGAGACAACAAGGCTAGGGGGTGTACCCACGGCTAGAACCTTCTGAGGGGAGGGGTGGCTCTCGGCGGCTCGATCAAAGGGGGTGTGGTGGGTGAAAACTTCACAAGGAGAGGAGGGATTTTTAACAACTTAGAAAATATTTGGATGAAGAATTTCATCAACAAAGTGGTATTTATAGGTCAAGCCATGGCCAACCAAGGGCGAAGATTCTTCAAGTGTATAGCAAGTGTAAGGTCAAGATTTAGCCATGTGTACCTTATCCATCTACCATGACTTGCACAAAATATCCTACCTACTACAAGCCACATTTCGTCAAGCTTGCCCACTTGCTTCGATGTGAGGGTGACACGTGTCACCCTCCGTTGGTCCAAAATGTTCGTCTCTCGGAAAAATCCATAAAATTATAAATGACATAGCGAATTTTCCTACGGCTAATGAAGCGTTTAGTCAGCGACTCCTTTTGGTAGTTATGTACAATTTCGAACCTTGCCTAACTTTAAGGCTCAAATTTCTACGTACGTCCTCACGTACATACCCTGGAAATACGGGGTATAACATTCTCCCCTCCTTAGAAACATTCGTCCTGACTGTTCCTTCTAACCTCAAAACAAACATGCGCGATATAGTCTTCACTACTATATTTACGAGAACAAATCACGCCACGCTGGCCACGAAACACGCGCAAATACTTACATCAAGTCCACGAGAAACACCCACTTTTGTCACTTTGCGCGAGTTCTAGTGTCACTCGGCGACCAACAAATGATGCCGGACTGCATCGATCCACGAGGTCTAAAATATACATCCTTCGCACCTTCTCTTGCGAAATGATCATATCTATGCTGCAATACATGCTCGCCTCTACCCTTACTGCGTCGTACTCTTCTCGAACACTTGAATTCTTCTAGTATCGTACCATACTTGATTTCCAAAACTTTGAGTCACTACCTTCAAACTTGGTCATCTTACTAGCCTCGATCTTCCTTAAGGCCATTCGGCCTTCACGATCGCACGGTCGAACATATCCTCGAACTCATCGATGGTCATCTAAACTTGGGCCTAGCACCTCGTGACCCTACCATGGCGGGACCACCCGAGACCTACCTTAAGCGGGCTCTGGGTTGACCCGACACGTCCTCGGCCCGACCCATGATCGCGCCAAACCCTTGTTCCCCGTCTGAGAACAATTCTTACTAACTCGCATCATGAAAGCTACCACTTCCATTTCACACTACCCGTGGACTTATCACACAAATATATCCCATGCATACTCGCACTCGATAAGGTCAAACATAAAATGAATCTTTTACTCGGCGACCTTATACATAAGGTCTCGATCGTGAAATAATCTACGGTTCACACTTTCCATGCCCGTACATATCCTTTCAACTAACCATGCTTTCTAACTCATAACCAACATAACGCTATCGAGCGTAGCACACAATAAGAAGGTCATTATATCATGCATACAAATCTCTAGAGGTTAAGGATATACAGATCTAGCTCGCTCTGTCATAAGCACGCCTGCGGTGCATGTGTGAAAGCGATGAACACCACTTGTCCGGTGGTGAGTCATGTTGCTGCATCCTTCCTACTAGGGCGGTTCCTGCGTCACATGGCCACGGCGCGAGCAAAAAGCACCGATAAAGAGCGACATTCCGGGATGGCGTCTGCATCATCTGTGGCGAGAAAACTGAACTCGGTGGCTAGAACCCGTGTATGTCGTGAACGAAGCCACGGAGCTTTGACCGGCTCGAATACCTGAGCGTCACGGCGGCTGTGGGGACCACTGCATCTTGGTGGAGGTACATAACTAGGCTAGCTGAGGCGGTCCGCCTCGAAAAGTTACCAAAGGACCTGCTGTTACGGCCTCTTACGCTGATCTCGGTCATTCCATCGACCTCTCCGTGCCTCGCATCCTAGTGCATGAGCTTGCGTGCGGGCAATGTCCATGCCGGTGAAGCTACACCCGTACAAACCTCTGCCAAGTAATCATCCGGCCCGGTGGCGTGGCGGTGTACTCTGTCCTCCATATCGGCTACCACGGGAACATCCGAGCTAATGAGTCGAACTCCATATTGTACTCTCTAACCGTCCGCGATCACGCCTCAGCGTCAAAAATCTGCGGCCCGAGCCCTCCTCATTTGTGGGGGCAAGAAATGTGCAGAAAAGCCGCGAGAACTCGTCCCATGCGGTGGAAGTCGTGCTCTTCCGGGGACAACTCCGCGAATCAAACGATCAGCTGCGGTATCACGCGGTGATGCGAACCAATACCGACTACGCCTCGAGACTGCGATCACTCTCATGATCGTGTGGTATCGGATAAACTCTGAGGTCATCCTCGGCTCGATCCATAGAACAACGGCGGGCTCTGACTCGAGAAAGTCGTAGCCTCAGGCTATGCGCTCGGGGTGAACTCACGGGTGCTCTGCGAGGCTGCTGCATCGGCCTATCCTGCATATCGGCCACGACCACGGCGATGGCGGAACCATCTCCTTGTACCCCATCTCATACGCTCCGGTGTGGGGCCGGAGGCTCAGTCTTGTAGTCTCAGCCAGCGATGTGGCTCTAAACTCTGCTTTGGTCTTTGTGGCGTCGCGAAACTTCGCCGTCGGAAGCTTGTCTCGGTGGCCAGGGCTGCGCCCTCGTACTCTGTGTATCTCACTGCGGCTCCCTCATTGCCTTGCCCATCGGTCACAGGTTGCCTTCGCGGGCATAGCGGTAAAGGAAGGAATCGTCGGAGGGTCGACTTATCACTGCGGCTCTGGGCGCGATCTCGGAATGAGAAGAATGAAACCAATCTAAATGTCCTATAGCCTCACGATTATAGATGTGGTGCATAACACGCGATAATCAAGACTACTGACACCGCGATGCGTAGACACTTTCAGAGGACTAAGCGCTCACGATACCACTTTTGTCGACGAACCGGGCAGTGTTGGTGTCTACCGGGCACCCTAGTGATACAACATCGAGAGAAAATCAGCGGAAATAAAAACATGAACATGAATTAGAGACAAGATAAATAAGCAGCCCGACCAAAGCGGTTGCCTTCATCATATATACATAAATGCCGAGCAGTTATCTTTTTACAAACCACACTTGCCTTGATTACTCGGACCTCTAAGATTTTACAGCGCTATGGCGGGGCGGGGCGCCATACCACGAATGTATAAAAATCTGACTGAGTAACATGCAAAAGATAAGCCTCAGAAGAAATGGGGCTTCAGTGTTGAATTGTGATCCATGGCGAGATCCTGCCGATGTACTTCCGCTGCGGCGTGAGCGGCCCCGAAGGAGGTCGATGCAACGGTACCAAGTATGTGAAAGCGTAAAGGCGTAAATGAAATCATAATAGTCTATATAGCGGGAGACATGTATGATAACGGATGAAATCGTGTCGGCCCGTCCGTGGGACTCGGTGTATGTCGGATGAAATCGTGTCCTGCCCGTCCGTGGGACTCGGTGTATGTCGGATGGAATCGTGTCACTGCCCGTCGTGGGACTCGGTGTATGTCGGATGGAATACGTGTCACTGCCCGTCTCGTGGGACTCGGTGTATAATCAAATGAAATACGTGTCCTGCCCGTCTCGTGGGACTCGGTGTAGAATCGTTCATAAAAAATCAACCGGCCCTCAGTGAGAGGCGAGGGTACAAAAATACAACAAGGCTATCACAACAAGCATAGGCAAGTTTCACAACAACAAGCATAGGCAAGCTACAACAACAAGCATGACAACAAGCATAGGCAAGTTATACCTGACTCAAAGTACTTTCATTTTATGCCAAAGTCGGGTTTTAACCTAAAATTACTACGTGCGTTAATTTCCTTTTAAAGATCCATTTCTTTTACAAAGGTGACGAGCACAGTAGTATAAAAAATAGAGTGACTAACATTGTTAAGTAAACCAAAATGCTTTCCTTTGTAAAATCAAGTAACAACCTTATTTTCCAAGCGTTCAAGTTTGCCTAATTTCAAATGCTCAAGTTTCTCATTTTAGAAAAGGTTTAAGTAGTTCATAGTTTTAATCCTTTAAAACATAATTCTCCTTTAAGCGTTTTGAGAAACATATGTCTTATATGTGAGTAGGTTATTCTTGTTTATAATCAATCTTATTAAGCGACCATGATCTAGGAAATGTAATATAATTTTGTCTAATCTTAGCTTACATGCGGATGGAGGTTTCTCTTGGTTTTAATACCATACTTCATTATTCAATACATTTTCCTTAGTTATTTGCGGTGGTTTGTCGATACTCGTTCGATTTCGAAATCGGTAAAACATTATTCCTTTTAAAACCCGATTTCATTACTCATGAATGAGGTTTCACACTTTAACAAAATTCATATCAATACCATTAAGTCAAGTCTCTTATCTTAAAAATCGGTAAACCGTTCTTTTATCACTCTTAAGGCGTTATACCTAACTTCCCGTAAAGCTAGTACAACTCTTATGTTTTCAAAGCCAAGTATTACTCTTCTTTCAAAAGGTCTTTTTGAAACACTTCAAATTCTTTGTTACTACACATCAAATCCGTTATAAGTCAAATCGGTTATCCTTTGAAACCACAAAGCATTTTCTTACCTACATAAAATTGTTATAACCAACTTCCCGTAAAGCGGTTATAACACATGTTTCAAATAATCAAATACATTAAACACGCATGCGTCTGCCGTACTACATAGTTATACGTATCATGCTAGAGCGGATAGGAAGAGGTTCACGTACCTGCGGCGATTATCGACTAATAGCAAAGTGCTCAAGTACCTCAAAGTCGGCTACTCGCTTAAGCCAAGTAGATCACGCCATCGTGGTACTTGACCTATAGAGGCCCTGAGGCGCTATTAACATCCTAGATCTCGATGTAGAATATTCTACGAGAATATTGACACCTCCCACATGGCGGCGTAAATCTCATCGATATCGGTAGGCTACGAAGCCAACGAGGGTGAAAATCTAGCGGGCGTGTACAATTCTACTCGATAATACTACACAAGTCTGCATGTCTGATCTATGTAATTCTGATTGATTCATTCTTAAAATTGGGCTTAAGTCAAAAGACATTGCAGCGCTATACTCGATTCTATATATAGTATACTTAACTATATACTCCTACAACATGTAATTTCCAATTACCACAGAAGGTTAAGAATGTTTACCTCGATAAGCCAAAATTATCAGAGTTTATATGTCGATCACGAGCAAGGTTTAGCTCTACTCGTGCGCTCTAACAGCTCCAAACAACCCTTGAAGTTCTAACCAACTTCTACTTAACACTTCAATGACTATGAAGGTTTTCCTTAGGGTTTCGTTTGTGGTGAGGAAGTATAATAGTATTTTACGGGCTTTTGTATAAGTGTAACCTTGGGAAAACTACAAGGTATTTGGGCGAGGTATTTGGGCATTATAACAATACTTGGAGAGTATTTCTATACCACAAAGGGGTATTTATACGAGACAACAAGGCTGGGGGTGTACCACGGCTGGGAGAACCTTCTGAGGGGAGGGTGGCTCTCGGCGAGCTCACTCAAAGGGGGGGTGTGGTGGACGAAAACTTCACAAGGGAGAGAGAGGGATTTTTAACACTTAGAAAATATTTGGATGAAGAATTTCATCAACAAAGGGTGGGTATTTATAGGTCAAGCCATGGCAAACCAAGGGCCAAGATTCTTCCAAGTGTATAGCAAATGTAAGGTCAAGATTTAGCCATGTGTACCTTATCCATCTACCATGTGACTTGCACAAAATATCCTACCTACTAAAGCCACATTTCGTCGAAGCTTGCCATGGCTTGCTTCCAATGTGAGGGTGACACATGTCACCCTCCCGTTGGTCCAAAATGTTTCGTCTCTCGGAAAAATCCGCAAAAATTATAAATGACATAGCCGGAATTTTCCCTACGAAAGCTGTGGAAACGTTTCGTCGAAAAACGACTCCTTTTGGTAGTTATGTACAATTTCGAACCTTGCCTAACTTTAAGGCCCAAATTTCTACGTACGTTCTCACGTACATACCCTGGAAATACGGGGTATAACACTTTATTCCGGAGGCTTATCCCTGGTATTGTCGGTTGTTGTACATTCAGGGGTATGGACAGGGCCCCGTCCCGCCAGAGTTGTTATTCTTAGAGGTCTGTAGTCACATTGTGGATTGGGTTGTAAAGAAAAAAAAATGTATTGTTTATTCGTATAGTTTACGGAAGGTGGCCTTATCGGCTAGCCTGTTGTTATTTTATGTTTAAGCATTTTATCAGTTGTGTATGTTCCGCTGCTATTCTCGACACAGGCACGATCCACGGGCGAGAGTCAGTCGTGACAAAAGTGGTATCGAGCGATTAGTCCTCGGAAAGTGTCTCTGATAGTGTCTAATAGAGTCTTGATTATCGGTGTGTTGTGTGCTACATCTATAATCGGGAGGCTGCAGGACATTTAGGATTGGTTTCCATTCTTCTTACTCTAAGATCGTGCGATAGAAGTGTATGGTTGGGTCGTCTCTCTAACAAGTTATGTTGTTTGACTACGAGAAAGGCATCGATGACCGGGAAAGATTATGTGGATTGCGTATCGGGTTGGTAATATTTGTAGTATAGTTGGTATTGGGACATCTGACTATCTGATTTATGTATGGGGGTCACATATGTGTTGCCTAGGATGATTTTAGGTTACGAGATTTGGTAAGGACTAAATAAATCTGGGAAGGTATGAAACAGTTTAATGAATTCTCATCGAGGTTTCACGTACTAATTTAAGATAATTAGGAAAAGATGAAGCTATGCGAGAGAAATGGACCATTAAGAAGTTATTATTAAGGAATTAATGGAAGACTATGTTAATAGATTGAGCTACATAGTAGGATTTAGAGAATGAGTGCGGGTGAGATCTGTATGGAGTAAGTATGGTTGTTGTGGTCAAGACAATCGATTATGGTATTACGATAAGTTTTGTACCGTTCTGAGAGGGTGATAAGGTAGACATGGAGCATGGAAATTACGAGCCTAAGAATGTGATAACCAGAGACCTTAGGTATATAAGGTCTTTTCGGGTAGTAAAAGTTAAGGCAGGACCAAGGAAAGAGTTAAATCGGCCTTGGGAAGTCGGGTTGGGGACTATTAAGGGTCGCCCCATAGCGAAATGAAATGGGATCAGTTGATAGTAGTCAGCTACGTGATAGAGTCACGAGGGTGCAAGGAGTTTAGTTAATCATTTTATGGGTTAGTGGGCGTGTTCCACCCGGATTCAGGTTGTGAGCGGAATGGGCCTTATATTGTTTAATTTAGTAACTCGAAAAGTGGAGGCAGAATTAGTATGGAATTTATGTCGTATGCTAGTATAAGTTTGGAAGTATGGAAAGAATCGACCGGTGAAAAAGAGAGCAACCAAGTGTAAAGAAATAAAGCTGAATCCATGAGGACCTTTCGAGGTGACTACACAGTGAGTGTTGGGTGGTAGTTGGCGGGTAGATAATTGCGTAACGATCTGATCGTTGGACACTAGCGAACCTAGCGAGCTGTTATAGCGAGCATTGAGGTCATTATGAGTGCGGGTTAGTTGGCCTCTTGTTATGCCAGCGTTAGTGCGAGAGAAGAGATTGGCTCGATTCGATTTTAGTAAGGTGATTATCGGTGTAAATGAAGAGGTGGTAGTAACGATGAATTATCCTTCCTTCTTTGGCATCATTGTTTTTCTTTTTAAGTCTGTGTGACTTGTTCATGTGAGAGTAAATTGGCAGTAAGTAATAATTGAATTTGAAGGAATTTATGTTAAGTGCCCTTGGAGGTACTTGGAGTTGGTTTAGTGTGGCGGTCGGGGCCACGACCTTGGATAATTTCGAGGAAAATGTACAAGGCAAGAATAAAATAAATGCAGTCTTTGCCGTGGAAAGGCGAGGCAACTTTGGTAGGTTTGAAAATCTACGAACTTAAAGAGCGGTGCGTGATGATTAGATAATTCTTGGACCGCATGAGGACCTGTGATTAGGGTTGTGACTCGAGAAAGTTTAAGAAAGGAGATAAGTTCTCTTCCCCGTAAAGGACAATTTCGTATTATGGGGTTCGCGTGTACCCGTATTGTTAGGCGAGGATATGAGGCTAGTAAGGTCTTGGTATCGTCGTACCATAGATTCTGATTATAGATAGCAGTGGGAAAAGTGTTGTGTTGGGGTAATTATGAGCAGCGTCAATTGGTGAGGAAGTATCGTAAAGATATAAATGCGAGGTTATGCGCGTGTATGGCTATGCGATTATGAATCAAGATAGAAATACTTTTGCTAATAATAAGCCTAAGGTAAGGATATGGCGAATGATAAAGAGAATACGACTATGGTTATGTAAGTTGCACGAGATATGATGACCCAGGACTAGTGTAAGACCGTTAGTAAATAATGGGCGATAAGAACACCTCGAGGAAAGGTGGTAGCATCGGGTTACTACTTGGCGAGATCGAGAAACCTTCCCCAAATTGTGATTGTGAAGTCTTAGCCAGGAGGCAAGCAAAGAATCAAATCTAAGTTAATGACCAAGTTTGGTTGCAGAGAGAAAGAAGCAGGAACCATAATTGAGATTAAGGACACGAATATTTACTTAAGAATGAGAAAGGTTTCGATTATTGGAAGATAAGTTGACTCGACTACAGTTCTAACTCCTGCTGAAAGACTAAAGGGTTAGGTTATTATGATAACACGTTGGGTGTTGGGCTAAGTTGTGTCTTGTATGACCCGTTAGAATAGGGCCTATGTTTTCCGGTAGTTAGGGAAGCGGGGAAAGGAAATTCGCCACTCGCGATTTAGAGTTGGCGGCGGTTAAATCATGCCTTGAAGATTTGGGGCATGGCGTATATATAGACTTCATGTGGATATTTATGCGGACCACAAAAGCCTCGGTATACCTTGGATAGAGGTAGTAGAATTTGCGGCGGCGGTGGTTAGAGTTATTCAGGATTGTGATATCGATATCTATACCATCAGGGAAAGCCAAGGCGATTCTGAGATACCCTTAGTCATGGGTCTATCGGTGAGTGCATCGGATAGGCGGCAGATAAATGGGCGTGGTTCGTGAGATTCTTGATTCTGAGCCTGGGGTTCGATTATTTGTTTCAAGGTTAATGAAGTTTAGATCAGAGGTTTAGGAGTCTTCCGTCGTTGAGGAGGTAAAGAGCGGATATGAGGATCCGATTATGATCTGGTATCGAGATCGGCTCTCAGAAGAGAAGAGCACTGTTTGAGTAGCCGGATGAGGTGTTGTGATATGAGGATAGATTGTGTGTACCGGTCTTTGCGGGACTAGTGTGAGTTTTAAAGGAGGCATCTGATGATTATTACTCAAATTGTTTGAAGTCGACTAAATTGTGTCGTGACCTCGGATGTATGTATGGGTAAGATGGCCAGGAAAAGGGGCGTGATTTGTTGCTTAATATCCGAATTAATAGCGGTCATGGTTGAACACGAAGCCAGTGGGCTATGCGAGCGATTTAGACCAGACTTAGATATGAGGTAATTAAAATGGATCTTTATTCTGGTGGCATCGTACTCGGAGGAAGTCGACCCCACGGGAGTCATGGTAAATAAGTGTGAAACCAGTAGTGTTCTTCGGTTTGGACCACTTGCTGGTGAGGTTCGTGCTAGATTTTATAGCGAGGTTGTGAGGCTACGGGGTTCCTCGTTTATGATATCAGACAGATGGCTCGATTACTGAATAAGCGGAGGTTTTTGAGAAGGGTTTTAGGGACACGGTGAGTCTCGGTGTTGTATTACACCTCGGCCAAGAGCGAGGCGAGCGTACTATCGAGCGCGAGGATGAGTTGCGGGCACTGTGTTCTTGTTTTCAGAAATAGCGGGAGGTTAATTGCCTTTTGTTGTATGTTACGTCACGATATGAATACCGCTTCGATTTGGATGGCCTGTATGAGGCCTTGTATGTAGAAAATGTAGATCGCGATTGGATGGTTCGACATAGGCGAGTTGATTATTTAGTCGGACTTGATTGTGAAGTGTGGATAAGCGAAGCTTATCAGGAAAGATTATTAGTAAGCTTAGAGTCGTGAAGCTTTATCACGAGATAAAGCGTTGACACGTGGGGTTGACGACATTTGAGTATGAGTATTGTTGTGGCCTCGTGTGGTATTATTGGTATGTAGGGGTTGTAAAGAAAACTATGTCGCTATCTTTAAGTTTTGACTCGAAAGAACATTCGGGGCGAATGTTTCTAAGGGGAAGAATGTTACACGGAATTTACGGATATGTTTATATGAGCGTGCGTAAGAACTCAAAAATGTTAAGATTTGAGGCAGTAAAAATTTATCGAATTTTGGAATTTGTCGGAAAGCGAAATATTGCGGCGAGCGGGAGGCGACACGTGTCACCCCTTAATTGGTCTTGGGCGAAAATACATGGTTAAAATGGTCATTTGACAAATGTTAGGATGATCAAGTCTTGCAAAGACCTAAGCTTGACATTGTTGACCAAGTCAACAAGCCACTTGACTTGATATTTAAAATCCTTCATCCTAGCCATTCAAGTGTATAGATCTTGGCCCTTAGTTATGTTATATAGTATACTAGTAGCAAGGATGAGCTCCACTTAGAAAAATTTGCAAAACTTGTGCACAAGAAATGAGCTCGGGTTTGGAGGTTCAAGAGAGCAAAATTTTACCGTTTGTTGTCCAATAAGCTCCAGCGTTAAACCAAGGTTCCTAAAGAATTATTGTAAGTGTATCTCAATAGAAAGATCCGGGAAAATGGCATTTTCGTATTAGTCGCGGCGGAAAGTTAAGGAGTTCTTGACTTTGAAGTTGGAACTTGAAGATAAGTTCTTCATAAGCTTCTAAGGGTTACTTGGAGTGGATTGGAACGTCGAAAGGAGGAGCTAAAGTTGCTAAGGATCGACTTGTAATCTTGGGTCATATTTGGGCTAAATGAGGTATAACCTTCATTTTACTTTTGTAATTGAAGATTCCATGTTATTATAAGTTAGAAATGATCATGTGATATGTGTTATGAAGTTTGATAAGTGTTATGGAAATTTGGAAGCTCAAATCCGAAAATGACATGTTTAGCCATTTGAAATTGAAATACAATTTGGTCGATAATTAGAATCGTCGCATGTTATCTACTTGAAGATTATAGTAGTTATAATCGATTTCCACTTGATATCATGTTATACTAAACAACTTGGATTGAAAAGAAATTGGAAGAAGAATTGGTATTGTTGCCCTAATTGCCGAATTGACATTGTAGTTTAGACTAGTTTGTTATATATTGTGGGGCGGAATTTTACATGTCTTGATTAAGCATGTAATCCCTATTAACTACTTTGTTGGGCCTTAAATGTGGCGTGTTTGGTTATTGAATTCGGCCTTGAAAAGGTGGCAAAGTATGTAGAAACAAAGGAAGTCTTTGTCAGATTTTCCGTAGAATTTAGTGACTTTGCACTTGGAATATTCTACGTTTGAAGTAAGAAGTTAATAGGCGTATTATGGTCATTATAGGTTGACATACTACGTGCGGCAATTGGACTTAGCATGTGGATTAAACGAAAGAGGTATGTGGAACTTTCTTATCTCTTGAGCATGAATAAGTTGTAAATGTATGAAATACGGTAGGCGTCTGAGATTTTGACAATCTAGGTCCATTTGATATCCTTGGATTATTTTAAGAATGTCCAAGTTGATTGAGTTAGGGAATTAACTCACTTGTTTAAATATTAAGGATATCTTGGTTTTCAAAAGTTTAGAGACTTTAAGTATGTTGAAAGTATTATTGATACTTGTTTTGTTGGAAAGTTTAAGTCTCTTGGTTATAAAGAAGTATGTAAGTTGCTAATGTATAAAGCTAGTATAACAACTTTATGGGAAGTTAGTTATAATAGCTTTATGGAAAGTTAAAAAGAGTGGTTTACTCTAAGTAATATAAGTATGATAAATGACTTGATAATGAAAGGCAAATTGATTTAAAGGCATCATTTGTAGGTTTTAAAAGAAAGAAGTCACTTGATTTAGAAGCCGAAAATGTATTTTCTAAAAGGTATTGTGACTTGTCTTAAAATGTAGTTATGACTTGATACTACGGTTATTAGTATCTTGGAAGTTTTATATGAAAATGAGTCATTTTAAAGAATAGAAATGCGTAGTACTTTAGGTTAAACTCGGTTATAATGACACGTTAGTGCCTTAAGTAAACTAAAATGAGAGTGTATATGAATAAGGCTAATAAGAAGTTAGGGGATTTCTTAACTTGCTTATTTATTGTATGATAAGCGGTAGTGCTTATGTTATATATGATAAGCGGTAGGGCTTATGTTATATATGATGGTCGGTTGAGATAGGGTAGAGTATATCGAGGGTAAATCCCAGATCGTTATACCATTCTTGGGGTAGAGTATATCGAGGATAAATCCCCAAGATCGTTATTGTTATACCGTATTTCGGGGTATGCGTGGGGCGTCGTAGGAAAATTTGAAACTTGAAAGTGGCTTGGCGAATTTTATTTGTACCTGACACGGTTTGAGTCGTTTTTCGGCGAAAGCGTTTCCTGACTTTCGTAGGGAATTTCGGCTATGTCATTTTAATTTTTGCGGATTTTCGAGGCGAAACATTTTGGACCAGCGGGAGGGTGACATGTGTCACCCTCATTGGAGCAGGCGGCAACCACTTGGCGGGTGGGCTACTTTATGGCCTTGATTTGTGCCTTGTTTTGTGCCTTGTTTGTGGAGTGTTTTGTGGGGTAGGGTTAGGGTGCACATGGCTTGATCTTGGCCTTACACTTGTGTACTTGGCTCAATCTTGGCCATTGGTTGGCCTTCGCCAGCTATAAATACCCGTCCGCTTTGAAGACTTATTCATCCGTTCCTAAATAATCCTAAGTGTTAAAATCCCTCCTCTCCCCTCTTGTTGACTCTCGTCCAGAGCCCTCTCCCTTTGAAAGGCCCGCTTGGCGAGAGCCCTCTCCACTAGCCTAGTTGCTTTCGTTTAATACCCCGTAGTGGTGTAGAAATACTCTCAAAAGTATTGTTATAATGCCCAATTACCTTAGAATACCTTGTAGTATTCTAAGGTTATACCTTTACGAAAAGCCGGAAAATACTAATATACTTCCCGTCAGTCACAAACCGAAACCCTAGGGAAATCTTCATAGTCAGTTGGAGTATTGTGTAGAAGTTGGTTAGAACTTCTAAGGGTGGTTTAGAAGCGGGTTGGGCGCTCGGAGTTGGAGCTAAGCGATTGCGGGATCGACTTTATACTTGGATAATTATGGGCTTATCGAGGTAAATATCTTGTCCCTCTATTGTAATTGGAAATTACATGATTGTTATACTATAGTTGAGGTATACTATTTATATATATAGAAGTGAACGTAGTTATCGGCAATGTCTTTTGACTTAAGCCTGAATAATACTTACGGCAATGTCTTGCGACTTAAGCCTGAATTGAAAGAAGATGCGAGCGTAATTACATAGAACGTATTCTGATGAAACTTGCGTAGTACACCGTGTAGCAGAATTGTACCCGTTAGGGTTAGATGTATAACCCCCCCCCTTGTTTGCTTGATAGCCGGCCTCGATAGAGGAGGAGATTCTGTTGCGGGGAGAGTCTTTGCGAATTTTACGTAGAATGTTCTGCGAGGATCTAATGTTAATAAGCGCCTTGTGGCCTTATAGGTTGAAGTACTACGTGTGGCGCGATCTACTTGGCAGGAGTAGAAGCGGTTGGAAGTACTTGGGCGTTTTGCTAATTAGTCGATACTCGTCGCGGTATGTGAACCTCTTCCTATCTCTTCTAGCATGATATGTGTGAACTATGTATGCGGTGAGCGTCATGTGCTAAATGTATTTGATTGGTGTAAAACATAAAGTGTTATAACGGCTTTATGGGAAGTTAGTTATAACGACTTTATGTTGGTAAGAAAATACATGTGGTTTTAAAGGTAAGCTGGTTTGAACTATAAGCGGCTTGTTATGTGTTAATAAAGAACTTGAAGTATTCAAAGATTTTGAATCATTTTGAAAGAAGGAGTAATACTTGGTTTTGAAAAACTTAAGAGTTATACTAGCTTTATGGGAAGTTAGGTATAACGGCTTAAGAATGTTTTCTTGATTTGAATCGAATGTGTATCGACAAACCAACTGCGGCGTTAATAAAAATGTTTTGACTAATTAAGTATTATTAAAACCGATAGAAACTTCATCTGCATAGAAGCTAAGATGAGACAAAATGATATTTCTAGAACATGGCTCTTTGTAATAAGATTGTTATAAACAAGAATATCCTACTCGCATATAAGACTTATGTTTCTCGGATAGTTTTAAGGAGAATTATATTCTCAAATGAATAAGACTATGAACTCTGAAACCTTTCTAAAATGAGAAACTTGAACATTGGAAATTAGGCAAACTTGATCATTGGAAAGAATGTTGCTACTTGATTTTTACAAAGAGAAGTAATTGATTTACTTTAAAAGGATAGTCACTCTATTTATACTACGGGTATTGTGTGACATTGTGAAATGCGTATCTTTTAAAAGAATTGATGTATGAAGTACTTTGGGGATAAAAACCGATTTTGTTAATCATATAGTAGAAGGTACTTTGTGTGAACAACTTGATTGTATTGGTTTGTGATAGCCTTGTAATACTTTCTTGTTGCTTTGATAAGTAAGCGTGTTAGGATGCTCGTGTGTTAGTATCTTGTGATGCTTGTGTAAAGGGGTTTCCCTTGATTGTGCTTATTAACTATCGATCGTTATGATAGTATTGTGGCATTAAATCTCTTGAGATGATTAGGGAGTTAAGCGCCCTCCGTGCGGGGTAGACTCGAGGCGATGCAGGACCGTGATTCGAGAATACCTCATGCGGGTCTGAGGGGCCTATGCGAACTACGAGAGTTCGAGTTAGCGTCGTCCTTTATGGGCATGCGGTCGCGTGGCCATGCGGACTCGGAAGTCGGGGCGATCTGGGAGTAGCTACCCTCGATGCGAGGAATACCTCATGCGGGCGATGAGATTGGCCTATGCGGGCTGCGGGAGTTCGAGGTTAAGCAGCGTACATTGATCTGCGGGCAAGCGGCGGCTTTGATCATGTAGCGGTCTAGACAGATCTTATAATCTGATTCATGACCTTGTTAGTGCGTGGGTTTTTAGTAATCGGCTATGCCTTACGTACTTACCGTCTGATTTTATTATGACCTGGTGGGACACGGTGTTCATGTGTGTTCCTTGGTGCTTTTATATCATGAAGCTGCGGTGAGGAAGGTATTCCACGGGCATGAATGATGTTGTGGGCACGAGACCCGTTGTTATACTTGAGTGATGACTTGAGGCGTGAGTCCACAGCATGACTACTTTGTTGTAAGCGTAGTTTGGTTATCATACATGTCTCACGCTTTATATGGCTGCTATGATTTCATTTCTGATTATGTATTTTCGGTTTCACATACTAAATTTTTGTTATCGACCTCGCCCGAAGGCTGCGTTCATCGCGGTAAAGGTACACGATCGTTGATCCTCGCTCTTAGGGTCCAGATTGACTTTTGGGAAGCTCCGTTTCTCGGAGGCTTATCTTGGTATAGTCCTGTTGTCGTAGGTGCTTACATTCGGGGTATGGCGGGGCCTGTCCGTCGTTGTTGTCATATCTTTCGTGGAAGTGCATGTAATCTTGTTGTGGGCGGGGTTTGTAAAGAAAGTTAAAGCTATTCATTTTGAAAGGGTTGTTATTATTATTTATGTCGGAAGGCAAGTTTTCTAAAAGATAAGCGTTATGCAGCTTCTTGTTATTTCATGTTGTTGTGTTATGTTCAGTGATTACTCGATGTTGTCTCACTAGGGTGCCGGGGTAAGGCACGATCACGGGCAGTCAGAATTCGTGACAAAGTGGTATCAGGCGATTAATCCTCGGAAAGTGTCTCTGACCGTATCCGATGAAGTCTTGATTATCGGTGTGTTGTGCACCACGCGATAATGTCGAGGAGGCTATAGGATATTTAGGATTGGTTTCTATTTCTTCTCACTCTGAGATCGTGCCTTAGAGATTGTGTTGTAAGTTGAACCCTCTAACGTATTTCTTTCCACTGCAGTTATGCCTCGCGTAGAGCGGCCGGGCGAGGAGGACAAAGCGGTGAGGAGGCTGCGAGTAGAGTTGAGGAGGTTCGTGAGCGCAGGCCCAATTATCACCTTGGGTGGTGCTTCATTCGGGGAGTTACTGCGGCGTCGCTGCCAGGAGTTTGCCGCGGCGGCGGTTCCTCTGCGGCCATGATATTTGAACGCCGGTTCGCGGCCAGGGAGCAGAGAATATAGATTTCAAGGAAGCGACCTGTTACTAGCTATATATTTGGCTACGGAGTATCTGGATGTATCGCGAGTCTTGAGGACTATCTAAAAGAGGTTGTGCAAGAGTAATTCTTGATTGGGCTTGAGCATGGCACGTATGCGGGCTTATGCGCGGCGGCCGGCGTAGAATCGGCGGGTTAACGAAGGGCGAGAAGAGGGCGAGCGGCAAGGTCGCTGGTAACTTCGGTAGTCGCCTCGCGGTGATTTGCACATCCGCGGTGCGAGTGGTCTTCGCGGATCCGGGGCGTTAGGTATGCGGGAGTTGGTTAGAACTCCGGGGCTTAGGTTCGCGATTGTGAGCGTCATCGGGAATGTCGTCTTTTAGTTGGTACTTGTTGTACTATGACCGTCGAGTCGATGTCGAAAGAGTGTCTGGTAGAAGGACTTAGCCTTGAGATCGGTGGGTAGTTCGTCGTCTTCCACTAGCTATGCGCCTGTAATGAGTTTGATTAGAGCGACTAAGGAGTGAAGCGATGAATATAGATATATCTTTAACCTACAGAGATCGGTATGTGTGATAAGATGGGTATATCATAAGTGCTATGTTTTGATAGCGGTGTGTTAATATTGTGATTAGAAATCTTGGTTAGTTAACAAGTAAAATTTGGGGATAGAGAGGTGTGAGCCTTAGAGTTTTATACGTAGAGACCTTAGAGGTGAGGCATCTCGAGAAACGGTGTAGTGTTATGTTTGATCCGTATCGGAAGTGCATAGTGCCCGTGAGCTACGGTTGGGATAGGTCCCTACGGAGTGTGGACTGAAAGGGGGGAGTTGAGCTAAGAAGACCGCTAGGTTTTCGGAGCATGAGTAGTGAGAGTGTTCTTCGGGGAGGTAGCGTTGTGCGCGTTGCCGTCGGGTTGAGGCCACGTTGCGGGTCAACCAGCGGTAGGTTTGGTGGTGAAGTCGAGGTTGTGGTGGTCCGCCTTGTGTTAAGTCACGAGGTGTTAGGCCCGAGTTTAGTTAGCGTCTGAATTCTTGGATCGTTCGACGATGGTCGGGCGAGGAAGTCGGCCGTCTTGTTTTCTAGCAAAGGCCGTTTACTCGGCGGTGTTGTTTTATCGAAAGGTTGTAAGGCTGCAGGGTGCCTACGCCCTTATGGCGACGATGGAGCCAGGGTAGAAATTGTTGTTGTTCTGGAAGTTTTGCCAAGCATGTGTTAAGAACTTCAGTGAGTCTCGAATCACGTTCGCCTCGGGCGATGTTTGGATTTGAGGATAGTTGCGAGAATTGTTGTCTTACATTGAAGGAGTGTTTGAGCTACCATTTGATGTTCGGATGTCGCCTTATGAAGCCTTGTTGGGGCGGATGTGTGAGATCGGTCGATTGGTTCGATGTTGGCAAGGTTGATTAGTTGGTTGAGCTTGTCGGTATTTGTGGATAGGGTAAATCTTGTCTAGAAGAGGTTACGGCGACTCGAGAAATCGTGCGGATGTCGGCGGCGCTTAGAGTTGAGTTGGCGGTCGGTCTTCTTGAAAGTACCACCGGTTAGGGTGTGAGTTTTGAAGCGGAGAAAACTTAGCGAGTTACTTTGGGCCACTTTTTAAGTTCATGTGAAGAATAGGCGGGTTGCCTATATGTTAGCATTCTTGCCGTCGACTTAGGAGGCGGTCGTCGATCGTTCGTGTTATGTTGAGATGGAAAGCAGATCCGTCGAGTATTCCCGGTAATGATAACCAAGTTGAAAATGATAACCGAGTTTTGGAGGCGACGATGCTCGAAATGTGGTAAGGAGTTGAGTGTCACGACCTCGGGGATCGCATGTAGTCCGGTACCATGTGTTGGGTCGCCGGAGTGACACTAGAACCTCGCGGCAAAGTGACAAAAGTGGTATCGGGAAGAAGCGAGTATGTATGGCGAGCATAGATGTGACCATCTCTTTTGTTTGGAAAAAAGTGTGGAGGAAGTATATTTTAGACCCCGGAGAGAGGTGTTTGTGATGATGTTAGAGGTGATTCCTCGTGGACTTGGATGTGGCGTTTTCGCGATTGTTTAATGGCCATTGTGGCAGGATTGTTTCGTAAGTATGGTGGTGAAGACTATACTGGCGCACGTTTGTTTTGAGACTTAGAAGGAACATTCGGGACGAATGTTTCTAAGGAGGGGAGAATGTTATACCCGTATTTCGGGGTATATGCGTGGGGCGTGCGTGGAAAATTTGAAACTTGAGAAAGTGGCTTGGCCGAATTTTATTTGTACCTGACACGGTTTGAGTGCGTTTTTGGCGAAACATTTCCTGACTTTCGTAGGGAATTTAGGCTATGTCATTTTAATTTTTGCGGATTTTTAGAAGCGAAACATTTTGGACCAGCGGGAGGGTGACATGTCACCCTCACATTGGGAGCAGGGCGGCAACTTGGCGAATTGGGCTACTTTATGGCCTTGATTTGTGCCTTGTTTGTGCCTTGTTTTGTGGAGTGTTTTGTGGAGTAGGGTTAGGGTGCACGTGGCTTGATCTTGGCCTTACACTTGTGTAGCACTTGGCTCCGATCTTGGCCGTTGGTTGGCATTCACTTGGCCTATAAATACCCGTCCCTTTGAAGACTTATTCATCCGTTCCTAAATAATCCTAAGTGTTAAAATCCCTCCTCTCCTCTTGTTGACTCGTCAGAGCCCTCTCCAGCTGAAAGGCCATGGCGAGAGCCCTCTCCCCTAGCCTAGTTGCTTTAGTTTAATACCCCCAGTGGTGTAGAAATACTCTCAAAGTATTGTTATAATGCCCAATTACCTTAGCGAATACCTTGTAGTATTCTAAGGTTATACCTATATGAAAAGCCGAAATACTATTATACTTCCGTCGGTCACAAAGCGAAACCACAGGAAAATCTCCATAGTCAGATTTGGATTATTGTGTAGAAGTTGGTTAGAACTTCTAAGGGTGGTTTAGAGCGGGTTGGAGCGCTCGGAGTTGGAGCTAAACGATTGCCCGGGATCGACTTTATACTTGGATAATTATGGGCTTATCGAGGTAAATATCTTGCCCCTCTATTGTAATTGGAAATTACATGATTGTTATACTATAGTTGAGGTATACTATTTATATATATAGAAGTGAACGTAGTTATCGGCAATGTCTTTTGACTTAAGCCTGAATAATACTTACGGCAATGTCTTGCGACTTAAGCCTGAATTGAAAGATTCTTGACTGTAATTACATAGGGCTGTATTCTGATGAACTTGCGTAGTAGACCGTGAAGCGGTGTACGTTAGGGTTAGATGTATAACCCCACGGTTGGCTTGATGGCCGGCCTCGATAGAGGAGGAGATTTCTGTTGTTGCGGGGAAGTCTTTACCGAATTTTCTGTAGAATGTTCTACGAGGGGATCTAATGTGAATAAGCGCCTTGTGGCCTTATAGGTTGAAGTACTACGTGTGGCGCGATCTACTTGGCTTAAGGAGTAGAAGCGGTTGGAAGTACTTGGGCGTTTTGCTAATTAGTCGATACTCGTCGCGAGGTATGTGAACCTCTTCCTATCTCTTCTAGCATGATATGTGTGAACTATGTAGTGCGGTAGACGTACATGTGCTAAATGTATTTGATTGGTGTAAAACATAAAGTGTTATAACGGCTTTATGGGAAGTTGGTTATAACGACTTTATGTTGGTAAGAAAATACATGTGGTTTTAAGGTAGCTGGTTTGAACTATAAGCGGCTTGTTATGTGTTAATAAAGAACTTGAAGTATTCAAAAGATTTTGAATCATTTTGAAAGAAGGTAATACTTGGTTTTGAAAAACTTAAGAGTTATACTAGCTTTATGGGAAGTTAGGTATAACGGCTTAGAATGTTTCTTGATTTGGAAATCGAATGTGTATCGACAAACCAACTGCGGCGTTAATAAAAGGAAATGTTTTGACTAATTAAGTATTATTAAAACCGGTAGAAACTTCCATCTGCATAGAAGCTAAGATGAGACAAAATGATATTTCTAGAACATGCATTTCTTTGTAATAAGATTGTTATAAACAGAATATCTACTCACATATAAGACTTATGTTTCTCGGATAGTTTTAAGGAGAATTATATTCTCAAATGAATAAGACTATGAACTCTGAAACCTTTCTAAAATGAGAAACTTGAACATTGGAAATTAGGCAAACTTGATCATTGGAAAGAATGTTGCTACTTGATTTTTACAAAGAGAAGTAATTGATTTACTTTAAAAGGATAGTCACTCTATTTATACTACGGGTATTGTGTGACATTGTGAAAATGCGTATCTTTTAAAAGAATTGATGTATGAAGTACTTTGGGGATAAAAACCGATTTTGTTAATCGTATAGTAGAAGGTACTTTGTGTGAACAACTTGATTGTATTGGTTTGTGACAACCTTGTAATACTTTCTTGTTGCTTTGATAAATGGCGTGTTAGGATGCTCGTGTGTTAGTATCTTGTGATGCTTGTGTAAAGGGTTTCCCTTGATTGTGCTTATTAACTATCGGTCGTTATGATAGTATTGTGGCGTCGTCTCTTGAGATGATTAGAGTTAAGGCGCCTCCGATGCGGGGTGAACTTCGGTGATGCAGGACGTGATTCGAGAATACCTCATGCGGGTCTGAGGGCCTATCGCGAACTCTGAGAGTTCGAGGTTAGCGTCGTCCTTTATGGGCATGCGGTCGCTTGGCCATGCGGACTCGGAAGTCGGGGCGATGCGGGAGTAGCTACCCGATGCGGGAATACCTCATGCGGGCGATGAGATTGGCCTATGCGGAGTGCGGGAGTTCGAGGTTAAACGCGTACGGTAATCTGCGGGCAAGCGGCGGCTTTGATCATGTGGCGGTCTAAACAGATCTTATAATCTGATTCGCGACCTTGTTAGTGCGTAGGTTTTTAGTAATCGGCTATGCGCCGTACTTACCGTCTGATTTTATTATGACACGAGTGGGACACGGTGTTCATGTGTGTTCCTTGGTGCTTTTATATCATAGGCTGGCGGTGAGGAAGGTATTCCACGGGCATGAATGATGTTGTGGGCACGAGACCCGTTGTTATACTTGAGTGATGACTTGAGGCGTGAGTCCACTAGCAGCATGACTACTTTGTTGTAAGCGTAGTTTGGTTATCATCATGTCTCTGCTTTATATATGGCTATGATTTCATTTCTGATATGTATTTTCAGTTTCACATACTAAATTTTTGTTATGCTTGACCTCGCCGGGGCTGCGTTCATCTGCGCGAGTAAAGGTACACGCGATCGTTGATCCTCGCTCTTAGGGTCTGATTCGACTTTAGGAAGCTCCGTTTCTCCGGAGGCTTATCTTGGTATAGTCCCTGTTATCGTAGGTGCTTACGTTCGAGGGGTATGGCGAACCTGTCGTCGTTGTTGTCATATCTTTCGTGGAAGTGCATGTAAATCTTGTTGTGGGCGGGGTTTGTAAAGAAAGTTAAAGCATTCATTTTGAAAGGGTTGTTATTATTATTTATCTTGGAAGGCAAGTTTTCTAAAAGATAAGCTGTATGCGCTTCTTGTTATTTCATGTTGTTGTGTTATGTTCCGATTACTCGATGTTGTCTCACTAGGGTGCGGGGTAAGGCACGATCCACGGGCAGTCAGGGTCGTGGCCGATTATACCACTAACGGTAAGAGTATAAATGAGGGTAAATCCCAGATCGTTATATCCACATTCGGTGGATTTGCTACCCACGATCTGAGAATACCTCATGCGAGTCCTTATGGGCTTATGCGGGTGAAATAGTCTCATGCGGTAGTCTGACCTATCACGAGGAATACCTCATGCGGGTCCTACGACCTATCACGGGTGAAATAGTCCCGAGGAGTAGGATTGCTTAATGATCTTTGCGAGCGGGTGGTCTGCTTTGATCGCGAGCTTCTATTTTTATGTTGTAAGTATACTTTTGATTACTCGTTGTTAGTAAGGCCTTTGTGTCTTATTAGTGAGTTATCATACACATCTCGATTTTATTATGAGACTTATGATTTCATTCTGATACTTCAGTTTCACATATTTAGTACATGTTGTGCGACCTCGCCCGAGAGTGCGTTCATGCCGTGATGCAGAGTTGTTGATCCTGCTCTTAGGATCACTTTGTTATGTTGAGAAGCTCGCTTTATTAGGAGGCTTATCCACTGGTATTGTCGGTTGTTGTACATTCGGGGATATGGCGGGAACCTGTCACTTGAGTTGTTATTCTTAAGTGCAGAGTCACATTGTGGATTGGGTTGTAAAGAAAAAAATGTATTGTTTATTCGTATAGTTTACGGAAGGTGGCCTTGCTCGGCTAACTTTGTTGTTATTTTATGTTTAAGCATTTTATCGATTGTGTATGTTCATTGCTATTCTCGTGATGTATGCGAAAGGGGTGCGGGTAGAGGGCACAGTCCGATCGCGAGGTCGGGTCGTGACACACTGCCAGTAGTATCGTTTAGCAATCCTACTCACAGGACTATTTCACACGTATGAGCCAGCGTGAGGTATTCCTCGCATCATGGGTAGCAAATCCATGGGTGGTATAATGTCTTGGGGTTTACCCATCATACTCGAATGTGGTATAATGTCTTGGGGTTTACTGGCGTTTATACTCTTACCCGCCGATCATACGTAATGTGGTATAACGTCTTGTGGGTTTACCCGCGTTATACTCTTACCCTCAATCATACACATAAGGTGGTATAACGTCTTGGGGTTTACCCGCATTTATACTCTTACCCTCAATCATACTCATAACCTAGCTCAAGGCTATCATACATAACATAAGCACTCTGAGCTTATCATACGTAACCTAAGCAAGTTAAGAAATCCCAACTTCTTATGCTTGTTCACATACACTCATTTAGTTTACTTAAGGCACTAACATGTCATTATAAAATCAGAATTTAACCCAACATTACTACGTGCCTCTACTCCTTTAAAATGATTCTCTTTCAAATAAAACTTCCAAGATACTAATAAGTAGTATCAAGTCATATCTACTTTTCAAGACAAGTCCTGATACTTTTAGAAATACATTTATAGTCTTCTATATCAAGTGACTTCTTTCTTTAAAACCAAGCAATTGGTACCTTTAAAACAATTTGCCCTTCTTTATTTCAAATCATTTCTTTGCTTACATTCTTGAAGAAAACCATTCTTTTAATCTTCCATAAAGTTGTTATAACCAACTTCCCATAAAGCGTTATAACTCTTTATGTCTTAGAAAAATTCATTCCTTTTATAACCAAGAGACTTATACTTTCAAATAAAATCACATAGCTTTCAAAATACTTCAAATCTCTTAACTTTTGAAATCAAGCTTCTTTAACTTTAGAAATCAAGTCTCTTATCTTTAAAATGGCAAGAAATCAATTCTTTCCAAATCAAGTATTCTATACTTTTAAATCAATTCATTTCTTCCTTTAAGAATCAAGTCCCATAACATGAAAAATAAAGTCTCTTAACCTTTTAAGAATTTGAGGTTCATAGTCTTAAAACTTCATACGTAAACTCTTTTAAATTAAGTAACATATACTTTGGTGCGTTGTGATTAAGTTATACTTATTTATAACGATCTTATTCAAGTAGCCATGATCTAGAAAATGTAATACAATTTTGTCTTATCTTAGCTTCTATGCAGATGGAGAATTCTACTCATTTTAATTTAGTTAATTGTCATTACATTTTCCTTTATTAGTTTCAATGGCTTGTTCGATACTTGTTCTCATTCGATGCGATTAATTAGCCAAGTCAACTTGGCTCGGATACCTCTAACGACTCTTACCAGCATTCCCATAAGACTTGGTAGAACTTAGTGTCACGACCGATTCGGGCAGTGGTGGTGCCTTACCGGGCACCTGGTGATACAACATCGAGTGTCAGTGGAACATAAAGCGATACAAGACATATTATGAAATATGAAACAATAATCGAGAAAAACTTGCCTTCGGCATATATGTAAATAACAACTTTTCAACATGAGCAGTTTAATCCTTTTACAAACCACACTTGCAGTACTCTACGGACCTACAGAATGATATGACAACAATGGCGGGACGGGGCCCGAACCACGAATGTAAACACTCTGACGGGGACTATACGTGATAAGCCTCGGAGAAGCGGAGCTTCCCCAATGGCTGTGACCACGAGAGCTAGGATCAACGGCGGTGTACCTCGACTGCGGCGTGAGCGCGGCCCGAGAAGTCGATTAGCAGTGCAGTATGTGAAACTAAAAATGCGTAAATGAAATCATAATAGTCTATAAGCGGGAGACATGTATGATAAGCAAACTACGATTCCTGACAAATAGCGATCATGTCAAGTCGAGGACTCGCGCGCCAAAGTTATCACAATAAAACCGTGCGGGGCAATGCGAAGGCATGGCCGGCTACTAAGACCAGCGGTGCCAAAAATACCTGGCGTATCCGAGGTCTTTCTGAAGCGCACCCACGTGATCGGCGGCCACGCGCCAATATCAATGTCTTGGCGTCTATCCACGGAACTCTCGCGACTCGCGCAGGTCACCCGGACCGCGTGAGGTATTCCTCGAATCATGGTCCCACGCTGAGGTATACCCGCGTCGAAGCGGCTAACCCTCGGTATCACTTTGGCTCGCGGCCGCGTAGTCTCGAAAGGCCGCGTAGTCTCAGCGGACGCGTAGGGAATCCGCGTCAGGCTAAACACCGGAATGATCAATCCTGGAGCTCTGGCGCTCGCGTAGTCCACAATTTGCGTAGCGTATAGACGCGTCGAGGTGGAAAGCCACCGGTATAATAAGTCGAGGGTATGTGATGCAATAACGATCTGCAGGCTTAACGTTTGACAACGTAAGCCTGCAACAAAGTGACCACCTTACCTGATAATCACAAGATACTAACACCGTAGCATCTAACATGCTTACTTATCAAATCAACAGAAAGTATTACAAGGCTATCTCGAACCAATCTGATCAAGTTATTCACACGAGGTACTTTCTACTAACAAGTTCGGGTACCTATCCCCAAGTACTTCATACATTAAATCTTTAAAGATCGTTACTTCACAAAAACCACACAATACATAGTATATGAAAATAGAGTGATTATCTTTTTAGATTAAATCAATTACTTCTCTTTGTAAAATCAAGTAGCCACGTTCTTTTCCAATGTTCAAGTTTGCCTAATTTCCCATGTTCAAGTTTGCCTAGTTTCCAATGTTCAAGTTTGCCTTTTTAGAAAGGTTTCGTAGTTCATAGTCTTATTCATTTAAGAATATAATTCTCCTTTAAACCATCTGAGAACATAAGCCTTATATGTGAGTAGGATATTACGGTTTATAACAATCTTATTACGTGACCATGATCTAGGAAATATCATTTTGTCTCATCTTAGCTTCTATGCGGATGGAAGTTTCTCTTGGTTTTAATAATACTTAATTATTAAAAACATTTCCTTTAATGTATTGCGATGGTTTGTCGATACACGTTACGATTTCCAAAATCGGTAAAACATTCTTAAGTAGTTATACCTAACTTTCCATAAAGCTAGTATAACTCTTAAGTTTTCTAAAAAATCAAGTACTACCTCTCTAACAAAATGATTCAAAAATCTTTTGAAATACCTCAATTCTTTATTATCACATAACAAGCGGTTATAGTTCAAATCGATTTACCTTTTAAAAGCCACAGTATTTTCTTACCAACGTAAATTGTTATAACCAGCTTCATAAAGCGGTTATAACACTTTATGTTTTAAATAATCAAATACATTTAGCACATATCGTCTCGGTACTACATAGTTCACACATATCATCTAGAAGAGATAGGAAGAGGTTCGCATACCTCGCGACGATTATCGACTAATAGCAAAGCGCTCAGTACTTCCATGTCATTTTACTCATTTAAGCCAAGTAGATCGCGCCATGCGTAGTACTCCGACCTATAAGGCCACAAGCGCATTAACATTTAGATCCGCCGTAGAACATTCTCTGAGAAAATTGGCGACCTCACACACACATGACAGCGTAAATCTCCTCTACAAAGTAGTGCCAAGCCGGGGGTTATCGTCTAACCACTAGCGGTACAATTCTACTCCGCGGTACTACTACAAGTCTCTTATGTCTGACCCGATGTAATTACGTTCGGTATTCTTCTTTAAATTGGGCTTAAGTCGCGAGACATTGCAGTAAGTATTGTCGGGCTTAAGTCAAAGAGCATTGCCGAAATAACTACGATTCTATATATAGTATCTTCAACTATATATTAACAATATGTAATTTCAAATCACAATAGAGGGCGAGATAATTACCTCGATAAGCCCGTAATTATCTGGTTTAAATGTCGATCTGAGCGAGTTTAGCTCTACTCAGTGCGCTCAGGCGCTCAAACAACCCTTAGAAGTTCTAACCAGCTTACTTATGACCAACTACGGGTGAAGATTTTCCTTAGGGTTTCGGTTTTGTATTGTGGAGTATAATAGTATTTTACGGGCTTTTAGTATAGGTATAACCTTAGAATACAACAAGGTATCACGGCTAAGGTAATTTGGGCATTATAACAATACTTTTGAGAGTATTTCTAACAAGAGGGGGGGTATAGACCCCTCGGCCTACCCAGTAGGGGTACTCGACGAGGGAGAGCTCTCGGCGAGGCGCTACCGAAGGGGAGGGGCGAGAACACCAACAAGGGAGGGGAGGATTTAAGACTTTGGAAAATATGGTGGATGAATAAAACCTTCAAGCGAGGAAGTATTTATAGGCTGACCCTTGGCAACCAATGGCGAAGATGAAGCCATGTACTAGGCAAGTGTAGGGTGTGGATTTGGACAAGTGTCTTGTGGGTCCCACTTTCTATCTACCACGCAAAATATCTACACAACATTGACCAAACATTTTTGGCAACAAAAATGCCAAGCGTGCTAGCTAAAACCGTCCACCAACTTCGCCCGGCAGGGTGACACATGTCACCCTCTCGTTGATCCAAAATGTTCGTCTCGGAAAAATCCGAAAAAATTAAAAATGACATGGCGGAATTTTCCTACGAAAAGTGGAAAGCGTTTAGTCGACGACTCTGTCGGGTGTTGTGCACAAATAAAAATCGGCCAAGCCAACTTTAAAGTTCAAACTTTTCTCGTCGTCCTACGTCATACTGCGAAATACGGGTATAACATTCTCCTCGCCAGAAACGTTCGTCGAATGTTCCTTAGAATCTCAAAACAAGCGTGCCGATATAGTCTTCACAACTATACTTACGAGAACAAACTGCCTGCGTAGCCACGAAACACCAGCGCAAAAACCTCCGTCCAAGTCACGAGAAACATCTGCATCGCCACAAATACATATATAAGGTGCAGAATATACTTCGCCGCACCTTCTCTTATAAAGGAAATGGTCACATCTATGCTCGCCATACATGCTCGCTTCTTCGATACCACTTTTGTCACTTTGCGCGAGGTTCTAGTGTTACTCGGCGACCCAACAATGGTGCGGACTGCATGCGATCCACGAGGGCGTCGTGCAACTTCTTGAACACTCGAACTCTTACCATATTTGCATTCTTGCTTCGGTTCCAAATCTCGGGGTTATGATCTCGACTTGGTCATCGATGGCGGGAACACTCTGGATGGATCTCGATGCTTTCTGAACAACAATCTGAAAGGCCGGACGTCTTGCCTCTAAGTCGGACGACAGCGCTAACGTATAAGCGGCACGGCCTACGAACTCAAAAGGCCCAAAGTAACTTCGGGCTAAGTTTCCTCTGTTTTCCAAAACTGTATGCGCCACTTGGGGTGATGCTTTCAGAAGGTGGGCCGTCGGCTGAACTCTAGCGTCGTCGCGGATTATCAGGTACAATTTCTTACGAGTTGCGGAACCTCTTACGGACAAGCCTCACTATCCGTAGTCTGCTTTGGAACAAGCTGAACGACTATCCCGAACGCCAACCTCGAACGATCGCGACAACACACTTCGCCTGATGCTTCAAAAAGCGACGTCAGAACATTGAAATGGTAGCTTAAGCGCTCCCTCCGCGAGACAACAATCCCGTAACTACCACGAAATCCTGCGGCGGCGAATGTGGTCGAGACTTACGAGTTCTTAACCTGCTGGTAAAACTTCGGAAAAAAAAAACCGTGCCACTGGGCTCGGCATCTATCATAAGGTGAAGGTAGGCACCCGTGCGACACTTACAACCTTTCGATATCTCAACCTGACCAAATGCGGTCGACGGCGAACACGATGGGCTGCCCCGTCGGCTCGACTCTTGGTTGAGCAACGTCCACGAACTTCGTATCTTTGGTTAACTAAACTTGGGCCTAACACCTCGTGACCCTATCCGCATGGCGGGACCACCTGGTGACCCGCGCTGGCATGCAGCGGGTTGACCCGCGGCGTGGCCTCGACCAGACCGGCGTGGGCAATACTAGCTCCGTCGGAACAATCTCGCTAATCACGTTACGAAAACCTGGCGGTCTGCTTGGCTCAACTACCTCTTTCATTTCACGCTACTCGGGGACTTATCCATGACCATAGCTGCGTGCACTATGTACTCTATAAGGGTCAAACGTAACATCGTCTTTTACTCGAGATGGCCTTACCTCAAAAGGTCTCTGCGTACAACTCTAAGGCTACTTTCTCTGTCCCCCGAATCTTACTTGGTTAACTAACCAAGATTTCTAATCACAATTTACCGCAATCTTATCGAATATAACACTTAAGGTATGCTACAGGCGTACTAATCCACAGAGGTTAAGGATTTACTGTAACTCTTGTTTCACTCATAGTCGTTCTAATCAAGCACGCCCGAAGTGCGCATGTGAGGAGATGACAAACTACTGCCGATCACGAAGGCTAAGTCTCACTGAGGACCTCTTACGACACGAACCACGGCGGTCGCAGTGCAACAAGTACCCGACTAAAGCGACATTCACGGGATGGCGTACCGCATGCTGTGAGCGGAAGCCACAGGTTACGACCAACTCCTGCGTACCGAGCGTCTTGAACCGTGGAGGACCTCTTTGCTGCGGTGGGCGTGCATAATCTAATCCATTGGTGAGGTGACTGCGCTGAAAGTTACCAAAGGACCCCTGCTGCTCTGGCCTCTTACGCTGTCGCCGTTAACGCGTCGATCTCGTTTTCTCGGCTGCTGCGCATAGCGATACGAGGCCATGTAGCTAGCGAAGAATTACTCTTGCGCTGACCTCTCTTAGATAGTCGTGAGACAGTGGTACATCGGTATACTCTCGGTAGCCAAATCCGTAGCTAATGCGGTCGTCTTCTTGCGATCTAAATTCTTTGTTCCGGTCGTGGGCGAAGGTTCATATATCATGGCCGCGATGAGCGCTTCTGCGGTACTAAACTCTTTGGGGCTAGTGGCGTCGCGAGAACTCCCGAATGAAGCACTACCCTAGGTAATGATTGGGCTGTGCCCTCGCCACCTCCCGAACTGCTCGCGACTCCGCCGTTTGCGCCTCTGGGCGGGTTGCCTGCAGCGGGCATAGCGGTAAGGAAAGAAATCGTCGGAGGGTCGACTTACAACACGGCTACAGGCGCGATCTCGAGTGAGAAGAATAGAAACCCGATCTAAATACCTATAGCCTCACGATTATTGGTGTGGTGCACAACACCGATAATCAAGACTTCTTGGATCTGATGCATGAGCCTTTCAGAGGATTAAGCGCTTTCGATACCACTTTTGTCGACCGATTAGGGCGCGTGACTTGTGCCTACAAGGCACCTGGTGATCTGACATCCAGTGTCGGAACATAAAGCGATACAAGACATATTATGAAATATGAAACAATAATCTGAGAAAAACTTGTCTTCGACATATATGTAAATAACAACTTTTTCAGCATGAGCAGTTTAATCCTTTTTACAAACCACCTTGTGAGCGGTACTACAGACCTCAAGAATGATATGACAACGATGGCGGAACGGGGCCATGAACCCACAGATGTAAACGCACTCTGACGGGGACTATACGTGATAAGCCTCGGAAAGCGGAGCTTCCCAATGGCGTGACCACGAGCTAGGATCGGCGGCGGTGTACCTCGACTGCGGCATGAGCGGCCCGAAGGAGGTCGTCTGGCAGTGCAAGTATGTGAAACTAAAAATCGTAAATGAAATCATAATAGTCTATAAGCGAGGAGACATGTATGATAAGCAAACTACGATTCCTGACAAATAGCGATCGTGTAGTCGGGGACTCGCGCCTCCAAGTTATCACGATAAAACGTGCGGGGCAAATGCGAAGGCATAGCCAGAGCTACTAAGACCCACGGTACCAAAAATACCACAAGCGTATCCGAGGTCTTTCTAGACCGCACCGCATGTCGAAGGCGGCCTGCGCGATATCGATGTGGCGTCTATCCACGGAACTTCGCGACTCGTAGGTCACGCAGACCAGCGTGGTATTCCTCGAATCGTGGTCCCAGACGCTGAGGTATACCCGCGTCGAAGCGACTAACCCTCGGTATCGCTGAGCTCCGCGGCCAGCGTAGTCTCAGACCGCGTAGTCTCGGCGGACCGTAGGAATCCAGCGTCGGGCTAAACACGGAATGATCAATCACAGAGCTCTGCACTCCGCGTAGTCACAAGGCGCATAGGCGTATAGACCCGCATCAAGGGTGGCAAGCCCTCGGTATAATAAGTCAAGGGTATGTGATCGCGATAACGATACAGCGGGCTTAACGCGTTTGACAACGTAAGCACAATGAAGTGACCCGCACACGATAATCACAAGATACTAACAGCGTAGCATCTAACATGCTTACTTATCAAATCAACAAGAAAGTATTACAAGGCTATCTCAAGCCAATACAATCAGAGTTATTCACGCAAGGTACTTTCTACTAACAAGTTCGAATTTATCCCCGAAGTACTTAAATCGTTAAATCTTTAAAAGATCGTTACTTCACAAAAACCACATGATATACGTAGTATATGAAAATAGAGTGATTATCTTTTTAGAGTAAATCAATTACTTCTCTTTGTAAAATCAAGTAGCCCACGTTCTTTTCAATGTTCAAGTTTGCCTAATTTCGTATTCGAGTTTGCCTAGTTTCGATGTTGAGTTTGCCTTTTTAGAAAGGTTTAGTAGTTCATAGTCTTATTCATTTAAGAATATAATTCTCCTTTAAACCATGCGAGAACATAAGCCTTATATGTGAGTAGGATATTACGGTTTATAACAATCTTATTCTGCGTGACCTGATGCAGGAAATATCATTTTGTCTGTCTTGCATGCGGATGGAAGTTTCTCTTGGATTTTAATAATACTTAATTATTAAAACATTTCCTTTAATAATTTGCGATGGTTTGTCGATACACGTTCACGATTTCCAAAATCGGTAAAACATTCTTAAGTAGTTATACTAACTTTCCATAAAGCTAGTATAACTCTTAAGTTTTCTAAAAAAATCAGTACTACCTTCTTTCAAAATGATTCAAAAATCTTTTGAAATACCTCAGATTCTTTATTATCACATAACAAACGATTATAGTTCAAATCGATTTACCTTTTAAAGCCACAAGTATTTTCTTACCAACGTAAAGTACATTATAACTTGACTTCCCGTAAAGCGGTTATAACAACTATGTTTTAAATAATCAAATACATTTGCACGTATGCGTCTAGGTACTACATAGTTCCACACGTATCATGCTAGAAGAGATAGGAAGAGGTTCGCGTACCTCGCGGCGATTATCGACTAATAGCAAAAGCGCTCAAAGTACTTCCAGTGTCGGCTACTCCTTTAAGCCAAGTAGATCGCGCCTGCGTAGTACTCCACCTATAAGGCCACAAAGTGACATTAACATTTAGATCCGCCGTAGAACGATTCAGAGAAAATCGACACCTGCACCCCCACTTGGCGGCGTAAATCTCCTCCTCTGAAGGCTACTGCCAAGCGAGGGGGTTATACGTCTAACCACTGCGGGTACAATTCTACTCACGGTGCTTACTCTGCAAGTCTCTTTGTCTGATACATGTAATTCTGATTCGGTATTCTTCTTTAAATTCGGGCTTAAGTCGCAAGACATTGCCGTAAGTATTGTCGAGGCTTAAGTCGAAAGGCGTTGATTACATATATAGTATACTTCAACTATATATTCTAACAATATGTAATTTCAAATCCTGATAGAGGGCAGAGATAATTACCTCGATAAGCCCATAATTATCCTAGTTTAAATGTCGATCTGAGCGAGGTTTAGCTCTGCTCCGTGCGCTCAGGCCAGCTCGAAACAACCCTTAGAAGTTCTAACCAACTTCCTTATGACTGACTACGGTGAAGATTTTCCTTAGGGTTTCGGTTTTGTGGTGGAGTATAATAGTATTTCTACGGGCTTTCGTATAGGTATAACCTTAGAATACAACAAGGTATCTGACTGGGTAATTTGGGCATTATAACAATACTTTTGAGAGTATTTCTACCAAGGGGGGGGGGTATATACCCCTCGGCCTACCCCACTAGGGGGGGGACTCTCGGCCAAGGGGGGAGAGCTCTCGGCCAGAGGCCTTCTCAAGAGGGAGGGGCGAGAACACGACAAAGGAGGGGGAGGATTTCTAAGACTTTGGAAAATATGGTGGATGAATAAAACCTTCCAGCAAGGGAAGTATTTATAGGCCAACCGCAGCGACCAGTAGCGAAGATGAAGCCATGTACTAGGCAAGTGTAGGGTGTGGATTTGGACAAGTGTCTTGTGGGTCCCACTTTCCCGTCTACCACGCAAAATATCTACACAACATTGACCAAACATTTTTTGGCAACAAAAATGCCAAAAAGCGTGCTTTGGCTAGCTAAAACCGTCCGCCAACTCGCCCAACGAGGGTGACACGTATCGCCCTACCGTTTGGTCCAAAATGTTCGTCTCGGAAAAATCCGAAAAATTAAAAATGACATAGCGAATTTTCCCTACGAGAAAATTTGTGAAACGTTCTGTCGACCCGATTAGGGCAGTGGTAGTGCCTGCCCAGGAGCACCACTGGTGTGACAACTGTCAGAAGTAATCGTGGAACATAAAACAATCTGAAGACATATTATGAAATATGAAACAATAATGTCTGAGAAAAACTTGTCTTTAGGCATATATATAAATAACAACTTTCTTCCAACATGAAACAGTTTCTAATCCTTTTACAAACCACGCCTGCCGCAATTTCTGGACCTGCACAGAAATGATCACTACAACAATGGCGGGGCGGGGCCCGCCGTATCACGAATGTAACCTCCTACACAACAACGGGGAAGTATACCGCGATAAGCCTGGGAGAAAGCAGAGCTTTCCAGCATAATGACATGACCCTAGGCGAGGATCGATGGCCCGGTGTACCTTTACCTGCGGCATGAGCAGCCCCAGCGAGGAGTCGAGTCGCCCAGCGAACAGTACTGCCGTATGTGAAACTAAAAATCACGTAAATGAAATCATAATAGTCTATAAAGCGGAGGCATGTACTTATATGCAAACTACGATTCTGACCCGATAATAGCGATCATGTCAAATCGGGGGACTCAGCGCCTCGAAGTCATCGCTCAAAATATAACAATGGGTCTCCATGCCCAGCGACATCGATCATGCGGGTGAATCACCAGCCACTCGCTGGCAGGCGGTTTATGATATAAAAACGCAAGGAACCTGAGCACCGCGTGAACACGGGTCCCACGTGCCATAATACTTAGCGTCTACGGGGTAAGTCACGAATGCGTCAGCGCCATGGCCGACTTCTGCGCCCACGAGTACCAACAAGGTCAGGCGTATCGCCAAGATGCATCACAGGCTGATCACATGATCCAAAGTGACGACTTGCCCGCGGCGTCAATGTGCAGCGTCAGCCACTGGAACTTTCCGCCAGCTCGCGCCAGGCCAGTCGGATCGGCCAGCGTGAGGTATAACCACGCGTCGTTGAGGGTAGCTTCCTCCCGGCAGCGTCCTGGACTCGCACGTCCGCGTAGCCTGAGACCCGCGCTGACCACAAGGGCGCGTACGCTAACACTGGAACTCCCGCGATTCGCACTAGCCGACCACGGACCCGCGTAGGAGGTAGTCTCGAATCATAGGTCCGTGAGCAGCGCTGAGTCTTGCCCAGCGCCGGAGGCGAACAACCGGAATCATCTCGAGAGATGGTGATGTATAATACTATGCGCATAACGACTTATCGTTAACCTTGACATAAATGCACGACATGTAGAAGGAAAAACCCCTTTACACAAACATCACAAGATACTAACACTTTCTGCGTAGCATCACAGCATGTTTACTTATCAAATCCCAACAATAAGGTATTACAGAGGCTATCACAAACCAACCAGCGATCAAGTTATACCTACACGAGTACTACACTATATGCTAACAAGTTGGGGTTTTATCCCCAAGTGCTTACGTACATTAACTCTATGCTCTTTCAAAAGATACGTTACTTTGCCCCTGAAAGTCACCTGACAATGCAGTAGTATATGAAAATATAGTGATTATCTTTTGAAGTAAATCAAAACCCACTTCTCTTTGTAAAACTCAAATAACAACATTATTTTCCAAGCGTCCAAGTTTGCCTAATTTCAAATGTTCGTGTTTCTTATTTAGAAAGGTTTAAACCAGTTCATAGTCTTATTCATTTAAGAATATAATTCTCTTTTAAACTATCTGAGAAACATAAGTCTTATATGTGAGTAGGATATTCTTGTTTACAACAATGATCTTATTACAGCTGACCGTGATACCGGAAATATCATTTTGTCGTCTTAATGCTTCTATGTGAGATGGAAGTTTCCTCTGGTTTTAATAATGTAAATCTGTCAAAACATTTCCTTTTATTATGGCTGCGATGGTTTGTCGATACCGATGCGATGCGATTTCAAAATCATTAAAACATTCTTAAGGCGTTATACCCTAACTTTCCATAAAGCTAGTATAACTCTTGCAGGATTTTCAAAAAACAAATCAAGTATTACGCTTCTTCTCTCAAAATGATTCAAAGCTCTTTTTAAAATACTTCCAAGATTCTTTATTAACACATAACAAGCGATTTATAGTTCAAATCGATTTACGCTTTTAAAAACCACATGTATTTTCTTACCAACGTATGCGGCGGGTATAACAGCAACTTCCCGTAAAGCGTTTATAACACTTTGTGTTTACATAATCAAATACATTTTAGTGGTATGTCGTCTCTAGTACTACATAGTTCCCACCACGTATCATGCTAGAAGAGATGGGAAGAGGTTCAATGCATACCTGACAGTATCGACTAATATGGCGCTCAATGCTCCAATTTGCCATTTACTCGCAAAGCCAAGTGGCGAGGCAACCGCCACGCGTGATCTTCCACCTATGAGGCCCGCAGTGACATTAACATTAAGATCTTATCGCGTGAACGTTCTCTGAGAAAATTGGCGACACCTCCCCCCAGCACTTGTGGCGTAATCTCCTCTCTAACAGGGTAGGCTACGAAGGCCAGCCAGGGAGGTTATACATCCCAACCGAGACGGGTACAATTCTACTCACGAGTACTGCTACTACTCTTTGAAATGCGTAACCAGTTCGATTCGTTCTTGAACTTAAGTCAAAAGGCATTGCCAACTAACCAGCGTTAGGTTCTATATATAGTATAGCTTTGCTTATATATTGACAAGCGTGTAATTTCCAATTACAATAGAGGATAGATATTTACCTGATAAGCCCGTAATTATCCAGTATAAAGTCGATCACAGGCAATCGTTTAGCTCAAACTCCACAGAAAAATCCAACCAGCTACAAACCACCTTCAAGTTCTAACCAGCTTCTACACACCTGATACTCCGACGGGTATGGAAATTTCCTAGGGGTTTGGTTTGTGTGACGGGGAGTGAGTATAATAGTATTTCGGACACTTTCAGTATAGGTATAACCTTAGAATACTTCCTGGAGTATCTGGCTAAGGTAATTTGGGCATTATAACAATGCTTTGAGAGTATTTCTACACCACAAAGGGGGTATTATCTACGAGCTTGACTAGGCTAGGAGAGGGTACACTCTCGGCTAGCACCACACCTGAAGGAAGTGCTGCTCGACCCACGAGGAGAGGGCAGAAGCAATAAGGAAGGGAGGGAGATTCTAACAACTTAGGAAATATTTAGGATGAAGAAGTTCATCAAAGGAGAGGGGTATTTATATAAGCAAGGCCAAGGCTTGACCCGATGGCGAGATCTAGCCAAGTGTATAGCAAGTGTAAGGCAGAGAGATATGCCCAGAGTGCCTACTAGTCCACTACTCAGCCGGCTCCCTCGCAAAATATCTACACAAATACTCGGCGAGACTTGCTTTCATCATGATCGGCCCGCGGCTTCAAGTCCCAGGCCAGCGAGAGGGTGCCAAGTGTTGCCTCCTCGATTGGTCAAAGCGTTTGCGTCTCTCGGAAAAATCATGCAAAAAATACTAAATGACATAAGCCAGTAATTACCACCGCCCATGAGTTAGGTAGAAGCGTTTAGTCAAAACTTGACTCCCAGCAGGGTGTTGTGCACAAATGCCATTCGACCGAAGCCACAAGCGGGGTGACACGTGTCGCGCTCTGTGAACCCAAAATAAAACGTCTTAGAAAATATCCCTGATGGCCAAAATCTAGAAAACAAAGTGGGCCACAGCAAAGCGATAGTAAATTTCTCGGGTAGATGGGCCCGCGTGACCATTTCGAAAATAAAATTCCATAATTCTCTAATATTCGAGAAGTCAGAATACCAAATGCGGGAATCAATTCCCGTTAACGAACACTTTGTCCTTCGCAAAAGCGGAAGAGAAGCTTTTGGTAGGAGAAATCGCCTCTTTCTTCGCTCCGATCTTCACGTACGCCATTGTTCGCAAATGCGTGCGATCCTCGCGCCGTACTACTGCAGGGAACTACGAGGTATAACATTCTTCCCCCGCTTAGAAACATTCGTCCAGGAATGTTCATTTCTAGAATCTCAGAGTTGTCGTCTTGCTTGAGTATAGTCTTCAACACATGCTACGAAAGCGATCTGCCCAAATACTGAAAGCGCTGCGAGAAAATACACAACTTAACATGCGCCAAGTCTCACGAGAAAGCACCTCTAACATCACCACAAAAAATACTGCTTTTGTCACTTTGCTTGCGAGCACAGCTCGAAGCGACCCGACAAATGATGCCCAAGGTTTGCGCATGTCGCGATCAGAAGGTGGCGTAAATGCGCTCGAACCACCTGCACGTTACGTCTTGCTTTAGATTTCCCGAAGCTTCAGGGTTACTATCTCTTTGCGTGGGCATCGTTAGCGGGAACGTGCGGATGGATGCTTCGATACTTTCCCGAGTCATAACGTCACGAAAGGCGGACGTCCACCTTTCCACTGAAGTCCGGACGGCAAAAGCTAATATAGGCTGACGGCTGTGCTAACGTGAACTCTTAAAGGCCCCAAGTAACTTTCGAGGTAAGTTTCAGCCACATTTCCAAAACTGCGTCACACCAAATAAGGGGTGGTACTTTCAAAGACCAGACCGTCCAACGAACTCTAAGCGTGATGTGCTTCGATCATCCATACGATTCTGCGAGTACGCCCGAGGAACTTCTTACAGGCGAGCTTTACACGCATCCGCTGATCTGCTTTGGAACAAGCACACGATCCGACTATCCCGAACGCGCCCAACATCGAACCAATCGGCCGTGACTTACCTTACGCCCTCTGAGGCTTCGTGGCGGCGTAGAACAACTGAAATGGTAAGCTTAAGCGCTCCTCCCGCGAGCGACAATCCTGCGTGACCGCGGAAATCCGGCGGCAGGGCGGTCGATCGAGACTAACTGAGTCCTTAACCTGCACGGTAAAACTTCCGGAAACAAAAACAAGCGTAACACAGGCTCCAGCATGCGCGTAAGGTGAAGGTAGGCTGTGCAGCCTTACAGCAGCATGATAATCAGCAACTGCCAGAGGTGAGCGGTCCGGGCCGAGAAGAACCACGATGGGCTGCCGTTGACGAACCCATTTGTCGACGGCGTCCACAGACTGCGTGCGTAGTTAACTAAACTGGAGCCTAACGCCTGGTGACCTGCCGCGTGGGACGCGTGGCGGACCGCACTTTGAGCATGCAGCGGATTGACCGCCAGCGTGGCCTCAACGGAAACCGTGGTATAATACCATCTCCGAGAGAAACGATCTGGCTGCGTTCACGAAAACCTAGCGGTCTTCTTAGCTCGGCCTCTTTCCTTCCACGCTCTCGGGGACTTATCCGAACATGGCTCGTGTACCTTATGCACTCACGTAAGGGTCAAGCGTAATATCGTCTTTTACTCGAGATGGCTTTACCTCAGGTCTGCGTATAACAACTACAAGGCTCGCCGTACCATCCCCCAAGTCTTACTCGGTTAACCCACCCGTTCCTAATCACAAGCTAACACTGCTTCTTGTCGAACATAAGCGGCCAAGGTATACTCGACGAAAGTTCTGGGAGCCTTCTTTGCTTTCAGCCTGCCTGGCACATCTTGGTCAACGCGTCGATCTCTACGTTTCGGCTCAATCGCCAGCCGATAGAGGCCGTACTCAGCCATTGAAGAATTACTCACGCAGGCCTCTGTAGGTAGTCGTCAAGACTGCGTGGTATCGATTGCATAATCTGCGGTAGCCAAATCCATGCTTCTAATGCGAGGTCGGCCTCTTATGATCTATATTCGGCTGTTCGATTAGGTAGGCGGAGTTCAAATATCATGAATGGTAAGGCTGGCCCGGCAGTGCTAAACTCTGCTGGGGCTAGTGGCGTCGCGAGAAAATCCCAGAATGAAGCACTACTAGGTAATGATTGGGCTGTGCCCTCGCGGCATACGAACTCAACTCGCGACTCACTTAAGTGCACGCCTCACAGGCGGGTTGCCTACGGCGGGCATAGCGATAAAGGAATGAATTCGTCGGAGGGTCCAGCACAACCACGGCTACAGGCACGATCTCGAGTGAGAAAGAATGAAAACCAATCCTAAATATCCTATAGCCTCACGATTATTGGTGTGATGCGCGCTTCTGCGCGATAATCGAACTCTCTTGGATCTGATGCGTAG